>JADDOH010023227.1:0-105095 GCA_016648135.1 Agrypnia vestita | reverse complement strand
GGTGGCGGGAACAGAAAGTAGATATGAGACAATTTTAGTAATATTTTTAAATTCTTCTGAGTTGTTTATTAATAAATGGCTCCACTTTTGGCCAGTACTCATTTCAAGAAAATCTTTGTCTTCTGATACTTTTTTATAAATTATTTTGAAATTTGTTAATTCTGTATACAAATCATTCATACTAATATTTCTGTGAGCGTTTCAGTCTGAATAATTTTGATGATGAAAACAGTATTTTGTATATTTTATTTTTGTTCAACAGTAAAAAGTATAATGTAGTAAAAAACAATATGATACTAATTTTAGCAGTATAGTTGGCAACCCTAGGCTCAGCCGGCAACGCGCAACGCGCTTCGGTCATTGCGAGGTTCGCCGACACCGACGTTGGCTAATGTGTAATCGCTGTCCGCCATTTTGCAAGTTTGACGCTCTGCCGAGGTTCCCGGACCGTATACACATTGGCTGAGATGACCCAAAATGACATTGGCCCAATGTGTACAGGGGTTTTTTTGCGCAACTCAGCGAGGTTTGGCCAAACTTGGTTCATATCCATCGTTTGTCGGTATCTGAATAAACTTCAAAGAAAGCATGAGTCATCAAGCTATCGTGGAGCAATGAAAAGTTAGTTGTATGGACAGAAATTAATTATGTGTACAATGAATGAGTTTTATAATTCATATAATTTATTTCAACAACTTTATTTAGTCATAACCAAAATAATTACTATTTTTTTTTATTTGTTTCGTTAAACCAATTGAAAATAATATACATGAATTATTTTATATTTTAAATATAAAGGTTTTTACTTTAAAAATTGTACAAAATGGATAAATAATATTTTCAGAAATATTCATTATATTCAACTAGCTGTAACCCGTCAAAAATGACAATACTTTTACATGTTTTTCCTAAGGAATAAGTTTTTATTTATTTATATAAAAAAGGAAAGAAAGAAAAAAAAATACTACTTACTTACTTACCATCACGCCGTTTCCCCCTTGGGGGTAGGAAGAGAGGATAGAGTGCCATACTCTTCTGTCCTGACATACAACTCTCGCCTCATCCACATTCATACATCTTCGCATGCAAGATCGCCGGTTGTTGAGGCTTCTAACGGGACCATCTTTCAGTATCTGGTTAATCTGGTCATGCCACGTATTCCGCGGTCCTGTCTTTCTGGCGCCATCTACATAATATCTTTCTATACATAGCATATATATCTTTCTTACGATTCTTTCCTCATTCATTCGCTCAACATGCCCAAATAATCTGAGCGATCCTTTTTTAATTCTATTATTCATGCTAAGTTTAGCTTTACATTCATTTCTAATATCTGCATTCTTTACTCTATCATAAATGGATTTGCCACACTTATGTCTGACGGATCCCATCTTCACTGTATTCTATTTACTTTCGTTCCTCTTCTGCCAGCTCCAGGCTTCACTTCCATACATCAGTGACGGTATCAGAATTCCATTACTTACCACTAGTTTTGCCTCAGTATACATATTTCTATTAAAAACTATTGCGTTCAAAGCACTACATATATAATAATAAATTCAAAGCAATACATATATAAGAATAAAAGATACTACATATGAATAATAAGAATATTTCGTCGCTGTATATATAATTAATCTTATGTGACGTTTTAGTACATTCTGAGATAAACGAATAAAACTGTTTTAAAAAATAATTGCACAGACTAGATTTATAAAAAATATTTTAAATAATTACTAGGCAGACTTTCCAGATAAACGGCAATGTTTTTATTAGTATATCTACATTATTTATATGAAAAATGTACTAAACGGCAAAAAACGAAAAGAAAAAAATTATATAAAAATTTTTACGTAAAAAAGAGAATGGAAAAAATTATCTAAAAATTTCTAGGGAAAAAAAGAAAAAAAAATTACGTTAAAAAAATTAAATAAATTTACGTAAAAAATTACGTATAAAAGGAAAAAAATACGTAAAAAATGTATCCACTAGCAGAAAATGATTTTATTATTATTGTTGGTAATATGTTATTACGTCAGCCGCTTCGCTGCTAATTGTATCTGGCAAATTTCCAATTTTAATTACGGGTAGTTTAGATATAATGAAGATAAAGTATTTATTCAGTATTTCTATAAAAATGTAATTAAAAATTTCAAAAACAAAATATTCTCGACCGTAAAAAAAAAATTCGATCCTGCTAGGATTCGAACCTAGAATCTTCAGATCCGCAGTCAGACGCGTTATCCGCTGCGCCACACATCACACCGACAACCGTGGCAATGTTATTGTATACAAAGTGAAATCAGCGTATTTATAATATAGATATATATATGTATACACGTATAAAGTCGAATAGCATACGTAATCCATCGCCAAAAAAAGTGATACAAAAAACACTGTTTTGGGTCGCACGGTGGGAGAAATAGGCGTAAACGATGAAACAGGGCCGTACTCTGTCAAACTGTATTTGTTTAATGAATGTTAATGTTTTATAGAAAAAAAACGGTGTTATTTTTAATGAGAAAGTACTGCTGAAATTACTTATTATAATCGTAGATGCGAAATTTATTTAAATGTTATATAAATCATTGAATTATAAATAAATAATATGTACCTGTGATATGAAAAAACTTGCTAGCGTTCTGAAAACAAGGCTTGAACCAAAAATCTGCAGACCAAACGTCGTGACCACTAGACTACCTAGTGCATCAAATAAATAAATTATTATGTTAGTATTTACGTAGCTATTTAGTACGTTAATGTATTTTATACAATAATATTTGTTATCTTTAATAGTGATGTTTATACATTTATTATATAATAGTGGAATAACGGGTTATTTAGAAGAAATACGTTATGACCGCCATAAAAGGCATTAATGTTTGTATTTTTTTATAATTTATAATTTTTCATTAATTTTTATTTTTAAACAATCATAATTTTATTTTTAAAACAAATCTACTTACATAAAATACAAAAAATCTAAATATCCAAAAAAAAAACGGTTGATAATTTGCATGATAATAATTTTTGGCTATATCTAAAAAATAAAAAATTTAATCTTTATTTTCAACACAAATTGGTTTCTTAAAGCAATCATGGCGCTACACTATTTGTTTCGTCACCAAAATATACATTTAACGATTTGGCAGTGTTTTATATAAAAAAAAATGTCTTATAAATTTGAATTGATTTTATATGAATATTTGTTTGAATTAATAAAGAATGTGTTTTATTTATTTTTAACGAGCAAGTACTCGATATATTATTATCAAGAAAATTTGAAAACATAGTACGTGAAAAAATGTAACTAGGGAGTTCTGATGTTTGTTTTAAGATAAATGAAGTGACAGGTATAAAAGGAAAATTATCGATGAATTGGCTGACTCTTTCAACGCAATACTTCGTCGTGGCTATGTCTTTTGATACTCGTGTATTCTTTGATAAAGCCAGTTTTCGTGTAATTGTCTTTTTTTAAACCTGATCTATATTATAAAATTGTTTTAATTCTCTCGCGCGAATTTTAGAATCGGTGAATTTAGTAATTTTCAAAGCCGATCACGGGAAGAGAAATGTTAGTCTGAGGATTGAACATATTTCGTCTGGCCCGGATTTGGTAGAAACATTTTGGTCCTCGAGCCGGACAGTTTGAGCCGGACATTGAGGTCAAACATTATTACTAAATAATCGACTTGCATACTTTAATTTAATTTTTGATTATGACATTTAATATGTTGCCGCCGCAATTTGTTACCGAAATGCATGTTTTCTTTTTCTTAAAGAGAGTTTACTTTTCCAGAAAATTCCAATTGATTTCATTATTTTCGTTTTCTATGATAACTTTTTTACTCTCAAAACAATTTCTTATTAATTTTAACATATGATATGCGTCCAAAGAAATTACAATTTCTTGTTTTGTAGATGGATGCTTAAAAGTTGGCTTTAAATTATCATAGTCAAATGAGCATCCTAGAATTTTTGCCATTGATATGTTAACGGGACAGCCATTAAAAGTTAATGAAACTACTTCTACGCCAGCTGCATGAACTTTTTCTAAACATCGATTTATCAAAGATGCACGCTATTGACCGTTAGTTCCTTCCACTTAAAATATGCTAATGGGAGTTTGAAATTCGAATTTATGGCAGTCAAAAAAAACACTAAAGTATCTTTTGCTACCGCAAGATCATCATCGTTGATATCGGTACCCATATCTACGTACCCGTAATAATTTTCTCCGTCATATTCGATGTGCTTTCTGATAGCCATTTCATCGAGCGCTAATTTCGCAACAATTTTATATTCAGTGGAAGAAGATTTTAAGAGCTAAGAAGCTAAGAGCATAGAAAGCTTCAGAAATAAATCCCGGGTTACCGTTTATACTTTGGTACCACCTTTTAATGGACTGTTCCTGGCTGGACCCCAAAAAATTCCAAGAAATCACAAAAGTTGATATTTTGCCGTGCAAAGTTCTATGTTGTATTGCTAAACTGTCTAAAGTTGACAGAAGTTATTTAGTAATTGAGCTGAAGCAGTTTGTAGACCAATATGAGACTTTCATAAAGACTGAATGGGATGAAAATGACAAAAATGAACAAGATAAGCCAAAGCTGAATCATGATGTAGAAAAGAGTGAGGATTATAAATTAGAATTGCAAGAAAAGAATTATGTTCACTATTTAGTGAGAAAAAAGGTTTTAGATGTTTAGCGTGCGCTTTTTATGTTGTTTCTGAATTATCTCAATCAGGGCTCTTTACTAATCTTTACATAGCTTATAAGTTTATATTAACCAATCCCTAAGAATGTTCTTAGGTTTCCACGGCCACTCAGAATCTTCTGGTTTGTGTCTTCTGGGGTACTATACCGTATACACATCAGCCCTGATGATGGACCCTGCAACGGGATCCGAAACATCGGCCAGAAGACACAAACCAGAAAATAACTCTTCCTTGTTACTTTTGAGCAGATCTTTTCAAAATAAAAAATAGGCTTAGATCAACTTTGAATCAGGAGTTAATGTCTAATCTTTTGTTTATAAATATAATTAAGTATTAATTTAAGTAAGAATTTAATTATCGATGAAGTGGCAATTTAATTTTCATTACGATGAACTTAAGAAAAAAATGATGGTTTAGTGCAGGTACTAAAGGATAAATTAATGTTTTAAAGAGCTTAATATTAATCCTTGAATAAATAGCGTGATTATTTCCAGTATACATAGTATTTGTCAATTACATATTTAACTTATACCTTTGATATAGATAAAAAATAGGCCTACTAGCAGCTACGGCTTTGAAGCCACGTATTTGAAATTGCTTGCACATAGCCCCCTGACCCACGTTAAGTAGCTCAATCAATGTATGTGAAAATTATAAGATGGCCGATAGATTCCTGCCTATGTTAAATGTTCAAACAATCAAGACCTAATATCAATAGTTATGGAGATATGCAGTATCAAAGATTGCACTCTTTTTTCAATATTTCTGACTTATTTTTTGCAAAAAGTTGAACTATCATTACAGTAACTTTTATCGATTATGAAAAATTTATTTGTTTCAATAAAACTTAAATAAAACGATAAAAACCTTGTAAAAAAAACTTTTTCCAATTTTCGCAAGGTTTTTATCATTTTATTCTACTTGTATTAAAGCGAATAAATTTTTCCTAATCTACGCAAGTTACTGTAATGATGATAGTTCATGATAGTTCAACATTATAAAGAAATGCAAACTTTGATATTGCACATCTCCATAAAATGCAGGGGCCTCTTCACTAGTTCTCGCCGAGGGCCCCCAAGAGTGCCAGTGCGCCCCTGTCGCTCTAGCCAAAGCGAGGTCGGCCGATACGTTGGCTAATGTGTAATCGCTGTCCGCCATTTTGCGAGGTTGGCCGAGACGTTGGCTCTGCCGAGGTTGGGCCAATGTGTGCAGGGCCCTTAAAATAACACTTATTTTATATAATATCCATCTCGTCAATATTGACGAAGTGTTTAATGTTATGAATAGGAGTCAAGAAATTATTGTAAGGATACCTCAAACCAACGATAATAGTTTTGAATATCAATTCAACAATAAAAGTAACTTTATCAAAATACTGGCAGTTTCAAGAAAATAATAATGTTAAAATATTCTTTATTTGTAAATTTTGATATATTATGATATATGATATATTTTGACATAAATATTGTGTATTTCATTTTGAGTAGGTACTCACCTATTGATTATACTCTTTGTGTTTACATTCCCAAGACAAGATGTCTTCCGTATAATATATTAATTATCTCTTAACAAACATACGCGGGGGCAAGTGTCAGCGTCGGGCTGCTTTTCTTAATTTTTAACTTCTTATAAATGCTCGGTTTTATCGTTTCACACTACGTAATATCGGAATAAACGACTGGTAGATAGCGAGGCCTTGAAACAATTTTCAAATTAATACACACATATATAATAATAATATTATTAGTACACCATTAGCTTTTTCGAGGTTTATGCATTAAACGGGTTGGAGCAGGTTTCACACATATTATATCACACATATTGCAATATGGAATCATTGGCTGGGGTGTAAATACAAAAAATTTATCTCCAGGTTGTTTTTAATGATTTGGCTATGTTTTAACATGAATAATGGCAGACTATCATAGAAAATATCTAATAGGTTTGATGAATTAATTTTGTTAAAGATATATGTGCTGCGGTTTATAAAGTTATTTTTAGTAAAATTGGTATGGAAATGTTGTATATGATCCAGTAAGATAATTAAATTTTATATGTATAATAAAAAAAATTAAGAGATATGAAATGTATGAAGTTCTACGACTTGATAGAGATGATGTGAGATAATACTCAGCATCTTTACTATTATCAAACTCGACATGATATCGAAAGTTCAATTGTATTAAGAATCTATGTTGGATTTTTTAATACTTTATTATATATTTATGTTATTAAATGAGTATTCCAGATTATTAACCCGTATTCTAATTGACTTCGTACGAACGTTAAGGAAAGAACTATAAACACCAATAAAACAGTCCCGTAACACTATTACACGTAATATATTACATTATAAAGAGTATACTACAATAGTTTTTTAACGTATATATGTAATTTTTTTTATTATTTATTTATTTATTTATTGTTTATATACATTAAGATTAGTTGATACAAGATACTAATAACTGTCACACTAGGTAAAAACCTGTTCTGTGGCAGTAAGGACATTAAATTCAGTTAATAAAATATATGAACGATTATAAAAAAAAATATATTGCAATATCATTTTATAATTAATATTTTTTTTTATTATATTTCTTAAATGTTATTAGAAGTAAAATCATAAGTGGTTGTAATGTTTTGTAATTTTTCTCTCGTTTCCATGCACAACTTTTAATAGGACGGAAACAACGAATAACAAAATTTATAATAATATGCAATATTTGTTAAATATACCGTAAAAATTTAAAAAGTTATTTTTATTCCCCAATTTTGTGTATTTTTGTTCTTTAAAAAGGTATTTATTGAAGCGTGTGATAAATATTATTACCATAAAAGTGGTGGAATATTCTTGTTAAGTGGATCGTCTAAGCGTTATATTTCAGGGGACATGTTCCGTAATGACAGTATTCGTATATTATAATTGATAAACATTCTCTGTTCAGAATAAAAATTTCTTCATATTTTATATTTTCATAACAAAGCTGCCAAGGAATATAATATTAATATAAAACTTTTTATAAATAATTCCTTCACATTTGATAATTTATCTCGCAACACCATAATTTATTTGAGTTTATCGTTTATTGTTTATTTGCTTTTATCATTTATAATTTTATTCAGATTTTCACGCAATTGATTTTTTTAATAAACATAATCATAATCCCAGACTATAAGAATTTTATTTTATTTTGCGCAACTCCCCTATATTAATTGTTTATGTTTGTTAATATTCATTCTTCGAAATTTAATGTTTATTATAATGGCTCCGAAAAATTCATTTTATTTTATTTATTTATTTATATAGAGTTTATTATATTTATTCTAGTCTATTAAAACTATAAATAATTAGATAAATTGTATCGTTGTACCTCTGCAAAACAACTTATTGATAATTCAATAAATATTGATTTTATACAAAGTGTTATCTTTATATTAATATTAAGATTTTTTTGTATTTGTATCTATGAAGTGTTTTTTAGAGGTGTAGAACTTTAAAATGAAATAAAAATCGTAATAACTAACAAAGTAGGTATTGGCTTTATTGTTAGGATAATTTTATGCCATTTGTTTAAATATAGGTCTTTGTTAGTCGTTTGTTTTTCGGATTCGCAACACTATTTCAAGTAACAGCCAATTTGACAACTAATATCTGGTTTATGCTCAGTTTGGTATACCATTTCACCATGAATTGACTTACATCAGAACAACGCATGCAAATTGTGCAGATCGATTTCGAAAATCGTGGTATCATTATCACATTTAAACGCTAATGGAATAAAATTATTTTCCCAAAAAAAAACCAAGACCATGGCTATTAGAAAGATTTTATGTGTTTTATTTAATTTTTAATTTCTATACCTCTAAAAAATACCGTAAATATTCCAGCCCACTTTACAGTATTTAGAATCTATGTTAAACAGGACTTGCATAGTCCTGTTTAACATAAATTGAATTTGTTCATTCTGACCTTTTTATAAAAGTAACATTGCTGAGAAAATGAGCATTTTCTAATCCCGGGACTGAAACTGGGATCCCAGAATCATCAAAAGAGAATACGCCACCCCCAATTGCAATTTTGGCACGTTATTGGCAATTTTAAACGTTAAATAAAAATCTCGTATATTATTAAATAAACGCCAGTTTTAAATTTAAGACTATTGGAAAATTCTGTTTATTCAAATAGGATTAATTTTATAAAATGGATTATGGGTAAGAGTATTTTGAGTTTATCAGATTTTTATACTAAAGAAAAAAATGCAAAATAATTAATACGTTGCTACAGTTTCATTTGGGATAAATCATCCATTAATTATGGGTTTCGAGAAGCGAATTCTATTCTCGCTTAATGTTTATGCTGGATCGCGCTGAACTTGGCTTCAAGTTCATAATAAACTCATCGCTTCTGGTTAGTAATGCGTGGAACAATAAAATGTATAGGAAATAATTCAGTGTATTGACCTCAGTTTTTCTTTTTCGTTTTTCATCTTCTTTGTTCGTGCATCTTCGAGCATGTAAAAAAATATATTTAGTACATTAGAAATTTATAATACTAGAATTTATTACTGCCGTACTTTCATAGTATTAGGTGATCACATGACTTTCAAATGGCTCAAATGTTATGTGTCAAACGTAATTAAGCGTTCGCTCTTAAGCACTGTGTTAATGTAACTATATTTCTGTTATATAAGATTTTTTATATGTTATTATATTACATAACTCAGGTCTCCTGTAGGTACACTATGATGATAAAAAGGGTTGTCATGTACGGGGTTAATGAAAATGTTATTCTAAAAAGGTTAATGAAAACATATTAAACTAGCCTTTTATCCATCCTTAAGACACGATAGTCAGATGATGTCAGACAAGACGTTGAGCAATATTGGAAATAGTGAGCTGCAGAAAGAAAGCTCTAAAAATGGTGAGATACGTATTCAACTGTGGACGCAGACCGACAAAAGAAGTTTAAATAGTGAAAATTTACTTTAGAAATATTTTCGTGCGCAGCATTAATATAATAAAGCATAAGTGCATTAGTATAATAAAGCGCAGCATAATATAATAAAGCGCAGTATAATGTAATAAAATATATCATTAAAACACATCACGCCTGTATTAGAATCGCGAGTAAAATATAGTAAGCCAAGTTGGAGTAAGTGCATGCAAGGGGGAAGAGTATCTAATACTTCTACCTCGTATACCATGTTACAGTGGCGCCATCTTAGGCCCGGTTGTTTCGAGTTCGATCAAAGTAAGCGGTCGATTAAAGCATAGATTTTTACGAAAACGGATCGTCTGATTGGTGGAGAACGTAAAAATCTATGCTTTAATCGACCGCTTACTTTGATCGAACTTGAAACAACCAGCCCTTAGAAGACTTTGTTAGAATAAGTTTATTCACGCTATGACATATAGATGGAGCTGTAATACGGTCTACGTTGTCAGTTAATAGCATTCAAATTTTGAGCACTGGTTTATCTTGACGTGCAACTTGGGAGTGTCTTCGTAAATTATCTATAACTTCTCAGCTTGTGTTACGGACACACAACTTGGTGAGTACTCTTTAGTTGAGTTATATTTTATTTTGTATATATTGGTTTTAATGACTATTTAAAGGAATTTTGATTTATCAGAGTAGATACACTTCCCCCATGATTTTGTCATACTGGGGGAAGTGCATCCAGAATGTTGTTGCAATTCCCCTAAATATTTTTGTATGGACAGAATTGTAACTAGTGGTACCTGCTTTAAGTTATAATAATTGTATTCAACTATTTTTTTTATTATAAACAATAAATTGTTTTTTTTTTTTTGTCCCATCACTAGCAGTTAGTAAAGCACCCCATCCGGCACTATTTGATTTAATATTATATGTTTTTTCAAATATATATTGTTTTTAGGTAGGGATTTTGTGCGTTTATTAAATTTCTTGAAATGGATATAATATTTTTTTTAATTATCTTAAAAGTTTAGAAAAATAATCAGGATAGATTCCCTTACTCCGACGACGGAGTAAATGCACATACCGTGACTTTAATTAGGAAAATATCTAAAAATCAATTTAATAACATATTGTCGTTTAATTATAAACGATATTATATTAAGATATAGTTAATATATTACTCATAAAATTTTTGAACTGATGTGATAATCTGGCGAAATGTACGATCACTTTGAATTTAATCTATTCATTTTCTACGCTCGACTTTGACGAGGAAACAAATCGCGCAGGGATGCGGCTGAGCGCTGATAAATCCGAATCCCGCTCAAGGCTACAGACCGCCGAGATGATATTTCTACGAGGAATAGTAGGAGTTACCAGAAGGGAGTCAGAAATACTCAAATAAGAGAATGTCTCGAAGAAGAACCCTTATTGATGTTTATTGAGGTATCACAGTTACGGTGGTCGGGATATATGTTGCGGATGCTGGCAGATAGAATGCCAAAGCGGATATGCCAGGCAAGACCAGAAGACAGAAGACCAATGGGCCGTCCTGGGAGGATCTGGCGAGAACAGTTGAGAGACTACTGCAAAACGAGGTTGCACTAAATTGGGCTGACGTGGAGAACGATGCCCAAGATTGGAAAAGTTGTAACCTTTTATGCGGTGCAGGGACCCCGACCCAGTAGGATAAGGGGTAGAAGAAGATTTTCTATGCTGCACATACCCCCAACTCATTCATAAATCGTAATCCATAAATCAAATAAAAAATTACTATTTACGATTTGTCAGCGCCAATAAAAGACTCACTTAACTTCAACGTGTGTTTACAATATATACTATATTCAGTGCTTTTACAGTACAGGTACAGCACTAAAAAAGTACCTTAAAATTAATAAATTCCAAAAAAATTATATTTCATAGAAAATTGACACTTCGCTACGATGTTCAGATAATCTTTGCTTTAGATATTTCAATATAGATTCCAAATATAGGTATACTGTACCATGCTGAGCGGAACCGCCTACACCGAACGTGGGTCGGAGATAGCGGAAAGAAAATTTCCTTCCTCAATCTCCGCCGATAAAGCGCATGGTCTTGACACTCGAAATTCTTCTTTCTTCTTCCTCAGCCTTTTTATATCTCGATTGCTGGATATAGGCCTCTTCCATACCCTTCCATCCTTCCTTGTTATTTGCTAGTTATAGCCATTTCTTCCCCCCAACAGCGATTATATCTTCGGCCCATCTATTCTGAGGTCTTCCCAAAGTTGACGGACGCTTCTATCAATAGTATTAGATAACTGAATTACACATTTTTTAAATATGATGTTAAGCGCAGTTCTCGACCGCCATTACGTCATTTGTGGGGTATAAAAACAAAGGCAGCAATATCCAAAAACTTAAAAAAATGTTTTGAATGCAGTCACCGAGGATTCCTAATTTAGAATGTACTGAATTCTGGATTTTACGTATCTATCTCTTCCAAAATCATGTTTTCTATAAACTTATATGCTATGTTTCCTAAAAAATCTTGAATTTCGAACATTTTAAATTAGTAATCCTCGATGCCTGCACTATTTTTTTTCATTATTGCTGCCATTCCCTTTTACTCCACGTACCTTTATGGAATAAGTTATTTTTGCCGGTTTGACTTTTATTAATTATAAGCATTTTTTTTCACCTTTACATTGTTTTATAATATACTTTAGTGACAATCGAATATATTAAAAATGTGTCTTAAATATATCAGAGGGGGGACTTACTTCCACTGTGCCTCAATTCCCTCGCCCTAAGAAGGTGTTTAGTTCAACTCTAAAATTTTACACTGTGGTTTATTACGTGTTTCAATCATTTTAAATATTCATTTGAATTTAAAGTAAAATTAAATAGTTATTTAGTTTTCAATTGAATGAAAAACAGACAATTCAGATCATGTAAACAGACAATGCAAAACAAATTCAGTTGAATGTAAACCAGACGTTGAATTTCTGAAAGTAAATTTTTCTTTTTTCAAAATTTTGACGTGTTTAATGCATTTCGCAGATTAGCAATTGCGAGCTGAAGTGCGTTTACCAAATTACCTTTGAAAGTTTCCAAGATCCCCGCCGCGAGCGGGCTGGCGTCGCGGCGCTGCCTGGCCGCCGTCCAAATGGCCGAGGTAATGATTCAGCTAACAGGCGGCGGCAGTGACTGAAAATTGAAATCCAACATTACTTCTTCGCGGATCTTCTTCTGCTGGTGCATCGCACGGCCTGAATGTGCGCGGTGATTTATGCGAGCCAAAATGCGTTTCATTCCACGGGGTTCAATGACTGCGTTCGAGACTGAATACTCCACATTCGTTCCAAGTATTTACAAACAAATTCATCAGCGAAGGCTTCTTGGTGTAGACCCACTAATGATTATTGAAAAAATATTTTTAAAAAATGCTGTATTGTCTAAATTGCTTTATTATGACAAAAGTGCAACAATCTACTGTATCTATGGATGTACCGCGTATTACAAAACACAAGGAAGAAAGAAATACATAAATGGGCTGTATAGATATGATCACTAAACATTAGCTGGCGTGGTCAGAGCGGTGCAGAAACATTACACATTCGGAAAGAAATTAGACAACTTTCTTCATCAAAAATATTATTTTGAAAAGTAAGCATTATTATAACTCTACTTGAGTTTATTAACACTGCTCGAGTTTCGAGAGCATCAGTACCTCTTATCGAGTTGATGATTTAAACTTTGCACCTGTATTTTATTTGTAGTTATGTTCTAAGAGCACAGTTACTGCGCTCTTACGATGGAATTGGTAAACGTTACACTGAATTATGTAGAGTGATCACTAAAGCCTGCTCATGCAGGTTGTAAGCCCTCGGCCATCGTATAAAAATTCTTCCACACACGTTTTTCATATTCATAGCTTCGTCTCTTTGAGATTTCTATAATTTATCTTAATTAATTGATCATCCCTCTGGGGACAAAATTCAGCAACTGTGTTCTCGGAAGATAACTACATATAAAAATATTGTTAAAATATATACTGGTGTATAAAAGGAGTTAAAAAATTTAAAATATTTATTTTCAGGCATATTCTAGTTTATATATCAAAATAATTCGTAAGAATTTCATGCATACATTTAAAAGAATATTACTTATTTTTCCACTTTAAAATATAGAAGTATCATAACCAGCTGCTAAAATCTATATGTAACTCGTACATGAAAAAAGACTACAGATTTTGCTAGCATTAATCCATTCAGAAAACGAAAGATTCTCAGATTTTTATAAAAATGTAGAACTTTCTTACGATAGAATTGGTGAACGTTGCATTGTGTAGAGTGATCACTTAGGCCAGCTCATATAGGTTATAAGCGAAGGGCCATAGTATGAAAAGAGTTCCACACACGTCTCTTAAATTCATAGCTTCGTCTGTGTGAGACTTTTATAATTCATCTTAATTTTACACTTGTCGACGAGAGTTTCAGACTCTCTCGAAGCGATGAAAAGTGTTAATAAACTCAATTAGAGTAATAACATTGTTTATTTTAAAAAATCATCCTCACTACAAAGTTGACGCTTTTATAAATAGTATTAGATAACTGAGTTACACATTTTTTAAATATGATGTTACACGCAGTTTTCGACCGCCATTATGTCATTTGTGGGGTATAAAAGCAAAGGCAGCAATATCCAAAAACTTTAAAAAATGTTTTTAATGCTGTCACCGAAGATTCCTGATACAGATTTTATGTATCTATATCTTCCAAAGTCATGTTTCATATAAATTTATAGGCTGTGTTTCCTATAAAATCTCAATTTCAGTACATTATAAATTAGTAATCCTCGATGACTGCATTAATTTTTTTTTGGATATTGCTGTCTTTGCTTTTGTACTTCAAAATTGTGTCACATATGTTCACAACTAACAACACAGAATAGCTATGATAAATTATACTTTGAAGCCTTTACAGAAGTTATACTGTGAATAACATTATTCAAAAAGATACAAGGTCTTCCTTGCTTTTAAAACGCATTTTCACTATATTTTTAAACTTTATTTTTTAGAATATTTTAAAAATTTAAAAAATAATAAGTATATATTTACACACATTCATTTAAACTTTTTGGACAACTAGTACAAAAGTAGGTAAACTAATTAGCCAGCAGTATTTATTCATTGTTGCTATCGAATTTAACTATCTCCCAGTGAACATTATCATTAGCACGGACAAATTGCCACACAAATTACAGTTTAAACTAAACTACACTGAAGCCTACTTCCGTGCGCCACCCTCTTGCTTCACAATTATCCGTCGATTTTTCATATCACTGTTCTGTCAATCGCGTAAATCGCCAGGACATTAGTTATTTTTCCTTCAGTGTTTTAACATTATTTATTTCTTAAATGGAGAGGATATTTGTATTTTTTTTTTGGTCGGGAAACAACGCACTCGTATGTATATCGTCAACGGAGCCGAAGCTGTCCAGAAATTCGAGAATGGGAACGAAGTATTTAATGGGAACCTAATGGACCCAGATCATGAGAATCGGGAAATACAATTATAGCGAACGATATTAAAGCGACATATCATATTATTATTAGACATTCAGACCTTTACAGGGTTTTGTTCCTACTAGTGATTTTTAGGCTAACAAGTTTAATTAATAAAGACATTCGAAATTCGTTTTTTACTTCCTTTCTTTTAACTCGTGGCGTATGCTTGTCTGACGAAAAAACTTTGGATCGATTTTTAACCCTTTTCCCGTGATCCAATCGAGCTGAAACTTTGCAACTCGTGGCGACGATAAAGAAGATCTATCAAATTTTCGTTAAAAAAATTTAATAATTATAGTATAATTTTAGATTTTTCAAATTTTTAATAGTTTTTTCATACAATTCAGTAAGTTGTATGGAGATTCCGACGCATTTGGTAGACACGAAACCCGAAAATGATAAAGGGAGTATTGTAAAAACTTGGGTTTTATGGGTTACTTTTTTAAATCTACTAAATGTACTGCAAAAACGTGGCCAGCTTTCCCATCACAACATAAAAGAAACGAAACGTCTTATAACTAGAACTATAACTTTTATTTATTTAATTGTTTAATAAAGCTTAACAGTATAATTTTTACAAGAGGAATTTTACAAGTGAACTTTAATATAATTAACTGCAACGACTCATGTTCGATCATAAATAATGAAAAAGAAATTAAATATCTTGGTATTATAATAGATCAATAACTAAAATGTGTATATAAATACAGCCACATTAACGAATTAGTCAAAACAGTAGGAAAGTGCATATTATATAGATATACAATCATAAGATAAAAAAACATTTTATGTGTAAATAACTTAAAAAGGGTCTATTTCACTACTCTCCACTTATGTATTATTATATATATACTCGTTAATACCACAGTATGGTATTATTGAGTATATATAAAAAAATCAACTTTTTCAACACAAACACTTCCGAAATATTTACAAAAAAAAACTTTAGTATACAAATAATCAAACAAAATACTTATGCAAAACTTGAAACAAACACATTCTTTCAGATTTCAAAATACTAAAATGCAACACCAAACAGTAGCTTATTAGACCTTTGGATCACGAGTGTATGTATACATAAATATATGTATACAAAATAAGTACCTAATTATATAAAAGTGTAAGTCCTTTTCCAAGCACAAAAGTTAGTCTCTTTTTGGAGAGGTATAGCAATAAAGTTTATGTTTTCTTATAGTTTTAATAGGCAAGAAAAATATTGTAAAATATCTATACGTAATATTAAATAAATAAAAAATTGTAAGGATCTTCAAAACTAAATAAGACTCGTAAAATAAGAATGTTGTGTATATTTGAAGCAAATTTGAAGCAAGCGTGAGAGTTAGAATGGATGGAAAAGAGGAAAGAGTTTAGAGTTTGGCTTGAGGGAGGTTAAGCCAGAAGACGTCCAGTTAGATGATTGGCCAGGATGTGGTTAATAACAGTTCGTTGGCGGTTTTTTTGGAGTAGTGAGGTTATTGTTAAAAAATCAATTTCGCTAAAATTATTGTTAACCTAATGGTAATTCGGGTCAGTTTATTAGTTCATCTGTCATCCACCCTCTCCATTCTGTTTCCATCCCCCTTGTTCACCGAATGTCTTAATTAATTTCCGAGTACAATGTGTCAGCCATTTTATATCACTGGATAGTTCGTCCCCACGTTTTCCGATTTGTTATCGAGACTAAATCTACCGATACAAGAACGCCCCGCCACGCGTTGTATTTCCCACGATTTATTGAGCTATAAATGATTATAAAAAATATAATAACGGCCTTCAGCCACTCGCTCGGCTGGCTTAAATAAAAGGAAGCCATTGGTAGCCTAAATACCTTATTTTAATTTTTCTCTGTTGATTAATTTCTTCGTTGACTCGCAAGTCTCGTGTTAAAAGAATTATGCGACCCGAGCATGCCACTTGTATAAATCACCAGAAAATCAATTTTACCCGGGTTCCTACGCAGCTATACCGAAAGTATTGTTGTTTTTATTATTGAAATGTAATGTATAATTCAATATATTATATATTTAATAAGATATTTCTTTTAATATGTATATTTATATTCTACAAACTCGAAAAAAATTGGCAAAGTAAAAGCTTTTTCAGGTTGTGTCCACTTTGTTTGCGATAGTTTACGAATTGGGAAAGGTCTCACCTGCAAATTCATATTGGCTCTACCCTGAAACAATAACTTGGTAATGCATGCTGTTATTTATCGTTAGGTTTAATGTTAATATTAACATGTATGATCAAACATACCCTAATAATTTATATTATTTCTGACGTTGGAGTCACTCCTTAATTTTTTATATAACTCAATCTCAAAGCAATTAGTACGTGCACTGAAAGAACAATTAACATCGACGTTAACAGAACCTTTACCTGCCTTCGAACGTATGTTCTAACCAACACAAAAGAATTAGAAATTTATCTTAGAAATTCATCGGTGAATTATAATAAAAAAAATCAACACTTTTTAAAAATATCAGCGTTACGTGCAATTTTGGAAACACTTGTTCTGCTCGAAAATAAATAATAACATTTTCCTAAATGGGAAAATTTGGACTCATGTATCCCTAAATAATTTTAACTCAAATAAAAATCTTCCTGCCTTTCAAATTACTAACCTAGCACTGCAGCAATCTGATCTAACTTTCCTCATAGTTACGAGTTTACCATCCACTCAGATTAAATATGGACTTTTTTAATACTTTCTTTAACACTATCTTATTTTTTTATAAAAAATATGCATTGTATCCTGACGAAAGAATCATTGACGATGAAACATGTTGATATTTTCAATATACAAATGGTGAAAACAAAGTACATTAGATAATTAATAATAATCATAGATTAAATAGATAATATAGGCCGTACTAGCCCCTTGGGCGCAACACTGATTTGCCATACCGAGAGTATGGCGGGTTCGACCAATGTGAGATCACAATATACATAATATATATCAGTGTTTTTTTCAAGCCTGGGTGTTTTTGTCATGCGTGCATAGAGTCAAAATTTAAAATAAAATAAATACCAGTGGTAGGTAAATTACGAAATAGTATTTATGGTTCGACATATATATATAATATTTTTGCCTTCGTTCTTCGACAACTAAACAACCATTAAAACGGCCGCTGTTCCGTGTTTTCAACGTCAATGGCCATTGTTCGCCTTTAAAAATAGGCAGTTTACCTCTTCTCACATTTTTCAATATTCTTTGCGAATAGTATACGTCGTGTATGTATTATGGGCGAGTTATTGCTTGCATTTTACGAACTAAATTCATACTCGTAATATGATCAACATTTTTTTAATTTTGATGAACGTCTACGAATTAAGGCGATTATCCAATCACGTGTCAGTGGCTCCCAAGAGCGTTCGGATGGTGATGTAGCTGTTTGCGATGCTTGCATAATATCCCACAGATAAATTACGTTGGCCTGGCAACATTTAAGTCGATTCCGCGAGTTAGTGCGGTCGGCCGTGATGGAAATTCAATTTTTCGCCCCGGGCTTTTTTCTTGCAGGGGCCTAATACGCCGCGCCGGGCCTGCCCAGCCGGCTGCTTGGGGCTCGCCTTCTCCCTGCCTCCTGCGCGAGCGACGATCGGCTCATTAACGATCGGACCGGATTAATGTTCAAACCGAGCTCTCTAACCCTTCAATGCCTGCATATTTCATTTCCTCCGCGACATTTCCAGAAATCCAATACACACAATGTTTAGTTATACAAATGTACATTTTGATCAAATTAATACTGTTACCAAATTTAATTGTGTGTATCTAATACACAGATTGCGGACTTTCGTGCTCGCCGTGGAAAACACCGAGCTTAACTCTGCTGGCGTGTCATACCTAGGTAGCTCTTGAGCTGTATGTGACGGGGTACGTGTTTGTACATCTGTACCGTCATTTGCCATTTTTCGGGCTGAGGCAGTAGTTTCCCAGCGATTGTAAATATTGATGCATCGTACGAGGCATCGTCCGCAATCGCGTTTATTTACTTACTTAGTTTTGATGGCCGTATATCTCTTGTAGAGCTCCATCCGACCTCTCCTTGTAACTTCTTTAGATCAGGAAGTCCGTCTTCCAGGTGGCGCTGTCTGGGTCCACCCAGCGGACTTTTCCCAGTTGGTCTAGCCTCTTACACTATTTTAATGGCTCTGTCGCTGCTGTCGTTTCTTTGGTAACTCGAATATTTATGAAAGCGTTGTGTGTGCCCAAAATATTGTGGCGTATCAGCTTTGACACGCCACATTATTTTGGAAGCCATCTCTGATCCTGACATTGATAGAAAAATAATTATTTATTTTTATTTAAATTTAACTAATATTTTAAAATATAAAAATCAGATCTCGGCTGTTTAGAAAAAAAATTTAACCCCGAATCGCCATTCCTGAATATATCGTGGCGAAATGGCTCCGTTGGTCATTTATTTAGTTAATACATTTAAATTTATTACATACGAAAATAAAAACACTTGTTTTTAAGTTCTACTTTTTTAATTTTCTGAGACGCGTTTCGCCTTATGAGGGCATTATCGATCTTAATATTTTACATTCATCAATTTGTATTAATATAAATACGAGTTGTTAAATGCAAAATATTTAAATTGATAGTGCCCCATAAGGCGAAAGGCGTCTTTGAAAATTAAAAAGGCGGTACGTACTTAAAAAACAAGTGTTTTATTTCCATATGTGTTTGAATAATAATTTGACCGAAATGGTATTCTGCACTTAAAGTCACTTTTCTTATTAATGTTGGTATGCTAAATGTGTAAAGAATATAATATCTGAATTAAAGTCAGTTTCTGAGAAAATAATATATTTATTAATAATAATAATAATAATAATAATAAAACATATTCTTGGACTCATCGTGTGTGGCAAGATTTATGATGAAATTCTAATGCAAAAAATATACATTTTAAAGTTGTCAGTTTAATACTTCGCCTGTCAGTATTCTCAAAACTTAAATAGTAAAATATAAAATTATTATTAAACTCAAGTAGATCGTATATTTTTACATTTATACTAATCTTTAGATCATTAACAATTAATTTCCCAATAACATAAATAGAAATTAATTGAAAATATTTCAGATATCTTTTCACTGTTGACCAGTGTAAACTGTTAGGTTATTTGGAATTCATCACGAAATATCTACGTTGGATCTAAATGTATATCTTGTTAAGTGATAGGCAAAACAAACAATGAAGTGTATCCATCTATACACGTAGTGATGTGAATCATGCGCCCGTGCACGCCGTGTTGATAGTATTAATAATCTCGTACCTGCTCCATCTCCGCCTCCCACGGGCCCGCCGAAACTAATGGAATAATCCGATTAGTGATACACGATGTAAAACCTCCATCATGTTTTTTTCTTAATTTAAAAATTGTAATACGAGTATTACTCAAATTTGTACAACTAGTGGGAAAATTGTATTATAATCCGTATTCTAATTACAAGTAAGTTTTAGGGATTTGAGACATACTCAAGATTTAAGACAATGGTAGGTAGACAGCGCCGTGCGGTCAGTACTTTAAATAAGCTGTACCAATAACTAAGATTTCAATAAATATATTGAAATAAAATCTGTATCTCGTTTTATTCCTATCATATTAATACACAGGGTGTCTCGTAGTTTGTAGAAAAAACTTCGGGGAAGTCCTCTTCATTCAATTATTAATAGAAATTTTTTTTTAGAGATTAGGTGAAATGTCAACAGTTGCGAAGAAAAGCGACATCAAAGTTTGCATTTTATTATCAATATTTCTGACTTATTTTCTGTAAAACTTTGGACATAACGTTAAAAAAATAACGATAAGAACGCGGAATATGTGTCGCATCAATATTCAAACAAGGCTAAATGCTTGTGCTATGAAAATAGAGCTAACTTGCTGGTGTCCTAGCATGGGGCTCGAACCACTGTCTACCAAATCACTAGGCGAGCGTCATGACCACTACACTAACAAGCTGCTTTGTATATCATATAGAGTAAAAATACTCTTTGTTTCATGTATAATAAAAGCAGTGCTATCTCTGGAACTGGATTTTTTAAAATTCAACGAAGTGTTTTTTCTTTGATTTCCTACACACTGAGAACCAATATCGCCTAAGGGCGACATTTTTATTAAACAGTTGCAACATTTTTCATTGATTGATTCTAGTTTCCATGATTATTTCATCGTTTTATTACTTTTTTATGTAATAGCAGAAAGAAAAAGCAATAAATATTCTATTAAAATACAAAAAATATTAATAGCCTTGAAAACACAACCGCTCAATTTGCTCATTTTTAAAAACAAAATTTTTACAGTTCTTACAATATTTCCAATTCAATTACAAGGTTTCGACATACCACTAGTTATATCTATTGAGGGTAAGCTTAATTTGTAAAAGTATATAACGCCAAACACTGATCTGAGAATTTTTTTACAACTGTCTGTTTATGTCTCCTATAGGCGACACGAGGAGGTTATGTATTTAGATAGCTATGCTATTTGAACGCTTTGTGTTTTTTATTATGTATAAGCCAAATTCAGGGCGTATATTAATAATAAATAAAGAAATAATTTGATATGTATGACGTTACGTGGTAAAATAGATATTGTCCAACTGACTTAGCAGTCTATGGCTCTCTTAGATACAATAATATTAATTGAATCGCAAATCGGTGTGT
Source organism: Agrypnia vestita (assembly GCA_016648135.1). NCBI lineage: Eukaryota > Metazoa > Arthropoda > Insecta > Trichoptera > Phryganeidae > Agrypnia > Agrypnia vestita. Next base: position 83,201 of record JADDOH010023227.1, on the reverse strand, counting down.
ATTTTTTTAATAATATTTATCTGCATTTGTAATCAATGTTCATTGTTTTGGCTTCATAACACTGGAAAATTTATCGATTGATAATTATTATTTTGTTTTGTGGCTTTCTCTGGCTAATCACCGCATCCCGTTATCAATTTCATAGTAGGTAGGTACTGTACCATTTCAATACTGAAGTATGTAAAGTATCTTTGCTCTGTGTGCCATTTGCTGTGAATGCGAATTACCGCTTACTCTTAACAATGCTATATGATCTTTATGAGTAGGACCAGATATTATCCGACACATCCATCCTTTCCTACATCTTTCTGTAGTGCATGCTCTATTAAAATTTTGTTTCTATGGCACAATGCTGTTTGACATTCAAATTTTAACTGCTTGACTGTGCCACCTAAGAGGATCTTTGTGTCTACGTGACCATGCAATCCTTCAGATAAGGAACAAAGTGAACCAAAGAACACAGTGAGACGTAGCGCCCTTCTGATAAGGAAGTAACTAGTCCATCTAATTAGCCGTACACCCATGAAAAATCATAGAAATAATAATAATAACGACTTGCCTTGCGTGACCGCGCAACATATGCCGCCCGCCGATTGCTTGTCACACTCTAATTATCTAAAGTTTTAATTCCGGCAATTTATGGACTTAACGACATACACACATAGATAGACAGACGGACAATGAATTTATTATGTTTGATGTATTTTAATATGGTTATTTTTCAAAATATAAGCTTCCGTATATATTTTGTTATGCTTCAATGTTCCCACTGCGCGAAAGATTAAATTATTTTTTCGGTTTTAATTAATCTGAATACATATAAAATACTTACGTAATATTGCAATTGACGTATGATATGAGAAAATGTGTCTAGGTGAACCAAATAAAAGTGATATTTCCGGATAGGTATTCCCTGTCTGTCCTTACCTTGAATGTTAGTATTGTATGTTATATTTAGTGATTTTTCACTTCCATGAAATTTATTTTCAATTTTTCATTTTAAAGTCCGATTCCTAAACGTTTTTACCTCCAAAAACATGGTTGTTTTACTTTATTAGAGACTTTCATTTATGAAGAAAAGTCATTGATTTTTTTTTTAAATATATTATATAAATATCTTTCATGACTACGCATTCTCAAATAATAATTTATTGTAAATATGTATTTTAATATAAAATGTTCTTTATGGTTCTTAGGGCCGGTTGTTTAATCAGTTGTTAGAGTAATAGTTAAGTAAAAAGCATAGATTTTTCCATTTTCCGCCAATCAAAACACCCGTTTTTGTAAAAATCTATGCTTAACTATTACGTAACTACTTACCAAAAAACCAATCCTTATTATCACTAGTTGATAATCGATAAATGGGAAGAGATAAAAATATAATATATGATGAAAACAAATTTCATCGTTTCAATAATACACATTTTAAAATGATGCAAATGTATTTATTCGCGATGAAGGAATAAAATGTCCAAAGATGTGGTGGCCAAGTTCAGTTTTCTTCTTTCACCGTCAATTTTTCTCCCCTCCGAGTTAACACGCAGCACAGACAGTTGTGGCAAATTTTGGCGTGCCCATCCTCGTCCAAAAATTCTGCTTAAATAATACAGTCCATTATAATTCCTAAAATTTCAGGATTCCGGGAATACCGAATTCCAGTTCCAGTGCAATATAATACATTAATAATAATATAATAAATAATATCAATTTTGTCAACAATAGATAATGTATACATTAAAATAAAAACCTCGATAAGTCGTAGCCTGTCACACCACAAATAGCCACCCGTGTGCAGATAGCGCGGTAATCTGTCGCTTTTACCACGATAAAATTATTATTTAAAATGTTTCACCGCACAGTTTATCTATAGTTTTATCGGAGGTATCCACTATCGGCCATATCCTGAATCTTCCATCCTGTCCGATGTGGGAACAGCGCGGCGGAAAATGCTTCAAACGGAAATGGTCAACACTCGGTTGTTCTTTTTTCAAAACTGTTGTAACATGCGGCGTAATATGGGAGATCTCAAAACCACATTTTTGTTTTCTTTTGTTGAGTTTGTTTCATTTTCTGTTTTCATGGTTGGTGTATTTGGTATATTTTAAAGTCATGCGAATGAAAATAAAAGTCATCATCATCCCCTTGTCCTAGTAGGGTCGGAGGCCTAAAGACTCGACAAGGTGTTTGCATATGCCCTTCTTGCGCTGCTTTTGCGTGGTCAACCAGTCTAGACCCATTCTGTTTTCATACACCTACATTTTTTGTTACTTCTCCCAGCTTAATCTGGGGCGACCAACCTTCCTTCCATGATTGCCAAGAAGATTCTTATTAGTATTCGTGCCTCTGGCATTATTAGCGCATATCCAAGCCATCTCATTTGCGATTTTTCTGTGTGTAGGAGTAGGGACTCCATGCCGAGTATTTGCCTTATGTCAGCACTTTTCTCTCTATCCATCAGTGTGACTCCCGCTACTCCCTTAGAAAACTCATCTCAGCAGCCTGGATCCTTGCTCTCACTCTCTCCATCAGGATCCAAATTTGATGGCCATATCTTATGGTGGGCAAATTTGATAGCCATATATTATAGATTTGAAAATCTTCACATACAACAGTCATATATTTAACTATTAGCTATAATTAATTCATTTGTAAGCATAAATTTAAAAATTTACCAAAAAATCACATTTCATATGTTCAGCGCATTTAATTATTAGCATGTGTATTACATTGACTATACATTAGAAATGTAGAGAGAAAATGTAATTAACATTTACAGCTATATGACGTTACAATTATATTTTTGGTCAAAATTGCAATTCGTATTGTAAGAAACTAGTAAATTTAAGAAAATCTCAGATAGAACCATAATATTAATGAATTAAAATGTCCACCACATGAAAAAATAATTTTAGAATGTTTTGATATTTCTTTTAATATAATATATACCTATTTCTCAATTCAAAAAATATGTTTGTTTATAACGAATAAATTACATGTCATTAATAAAATATATAAGTTTTAAATGAATATTCTTAATTTTACTTTGAACTAAATCCATTAAATAATAAAATGAAGCCTTCGACGAAGTCAACCTGTATGACAGTTTTAATTGATAATCATGTTGAATATTAAAAAAACAGTGATATTCGTATCCTATTTATGCACAGATAGCGTGGCTATTAAATGTTTCACCAAAAGAAGTAGGAAAATTTAATTAATTTTATGATTTGTCATCACGGGGTTTCACAGGGAAATATTAAAGTGTGATTTACATTATTCCTCCCTAATAATGCTATTTATTCCACGAGATTTACCTTCGCAGCACCTAACGTCATATTTCCTCGAGACCTTAATCCTATCTCCTTCCCGAGAGATTCTAAAAAACTCATATTGGTGTCTTCAATATCTTTTTATGGGCTCAGCGGAGAGCGCTCGGTCATCAAAATGCGATTTTAAAGTGAATAAAAGTCACATAAACCCAAAGTGCCAAAATTGTTAAAGATCGATGGTACTCTAACGTTTATTCAAATAAATAAATTAAAATAAGTAAATAAAATATTTTTTTAATGTTTCTTGTTCATGAGTTCAGTCTTTTTTTTTTTACATTGCTGTGATCGACATTCAATTCACGAAATTCTTGATCAACAATATTAAAACATTCCTATTTTTTGGTTGTAATGCTATTAACTAAATCTGATTCCTGGATCGCAATATCTAATAATCTTTCATGACTACCCTTTCTCTAATGATAATTTATTGCATAAAATGTTCTTTATGGTTCTTATGTCCGGTTGTTTGATCAGTGGTTAGAGTAATAGTTAAGAAAAAAGCATAGATTTTCCGCCAATGAAAACCCCCGTTTTAGTAAAAATCTGTGCTTGTTGCTTTACTATTACTGCCACTACTGATCAAACAACCAGCCCTTATTATCACTAGTCAAAGAAATTTCTTCGATTCATAAATATATAGGTATTTTAAAAAGATACAAATGTATTTTTTCGTGATGAAAGAACAAAATATATATATAATCTATAGGTTGGCTGGATTATTTGTATATTAAAATATGTACGGCATAGTAAAAATGCGTGAAACATGTATCCACTTATGCTTGAATTTTTTAAGGGTTCTTTGCTAAATTTATAATTCTAATTTAATTTCTAATCTAAATTAGCGATATAATATAATATTAGTATACCGTTGTATACATGTATGTTTAATTATCCCTTAATCAGTACATTACTAAAAACTTCTGAGATTATTTCTCCCCATCTTCACCCCACATCTATCCGATGTTGGATTTTTTCGTGATCACCACTACTTTTTATTTACACTATTACTATATTTAATTAATTAATCTAGATTTTCTCTTTCTCATGTTGAAATTTTTGATCCATCTTTTAATAAATGAATGGAGTTTGAATATATGTTATATTTTAAAAATATATCATGAATTTAATTAAACGCTTTCTATAGGACCGTAAACAGAATCAATCACCAATCTTCGACATGTAAAAGAAAATTATAACAACATTTTTTTCATTTTTTCTTCTATTTTTAATGCCCGTGTTTCGCGTACCATTGAACATAGATAATTATTTTAATGTTCACTTACGCTTAAATTATGCACTTTTGTATACATTAAGTAATTATTGTAATAAGTTTGGATGCACTTTCTTTACTGACTTCACACATCGGGGTATTTAACGTTAGTTACCTGTGGTGATTCACTCACTAATCGTTGCATGTAGAGGCAATTTGTACGTTAACGTTAATAAGCAGTTTCACTTATGTATAGGTTGACGTTGCAAGGTGCAGTCAGGACGTTAAAAATGTTTTACAAATCTGTATTTCAATCAGGTATTTTTTGACCTTTTTGAGTAATTTAGTTTTGTGATTAATTATTTTATTGTTATCGTGACAAGGAATTATGCATAATTCTGAAAAGGACTTAGTAATCAATCGAATTGCAGGATATAGACTTACGTTACAAAAGTACTTAACCATCCATTCATAGTGCATCAATCGGGATACAAGGGGTAGATAGTAATTATAAACGTTTTATGTAAGCGAGTGTCGAATAAAAATCAGCATTAATATATATATATATATATTATATATATATATATATATATATATATATCTATATATATATAATTATATATACTAATATCTATATATATATATCTATATATCTATTCCTATATATATATATAGGACCAGTCGCGCGTAGTTTATTAAGTTCATTAGTTCTGATGTAACATATATTTAAGTTGTTAATTTTTAATGTTAAATCTCGAAGTAAAGCTCTCAAAACAACTCGAAAAATGTTATCTTAATTATCCAAAAAAACATTGGAATTTAAAACGTTTTTCTATTTAATTTATTTTATGGGAAACTAACAATACAATTTGAAGAAAAGATCATTTTACGTAGTGTAGAATAGGACGAGGATCATCATAAAGTACATAGAATAGTGTCTAAATCTGTGGTTAATTACGGGGAATGAAAAAGCTTTGGGTGCCGGTCGCGCTAATGATTATTACAACACACATGAAATCGGTTGTAAAATTAAAATATATACAACTTCTAAAATTTTCTATTATTTTATTCTATCATTGGTGGAAATGGTGAACATTACATTGTGTAAAGTGATCACTTAAGCCAGCCGTACAACAGGTCGTAAGCCCTATGAACACCCAAGGAATTCCATACCTGCTTTCCCATAAAAAAATATACATATAATTTCGTCTCTGTGAGACATCAAGAATATACCTAGATAGAATAGGCCGTATAAAGTTCACCACACTACTAGTTAAAAGCTTATTATAATGTTAAAAAAATATTTTTGAAGTTATACTTTTAAATTTTAGTAGATTTCACATAATGAAGTTATTTAATACAAATATGATTTTAACTTAACTACCGTCATCTGGCAAAATCCTGTTGATAGTTTTTAATCTCAGTATCTGCGAAGCTCGATAGATATTGTCGCTGCGCTGAGTGACTTCCATCTCTTTGCCGACGCAGAACAGGGATCTGTAATCTGCGGATATCTCTTTAGTTGTGAATTCTGACTGGTTCATTTCGTACTTCCTCACGTCCAAATAGGTCTGCATTTCATAGGTTATTTCTGCGAGAAGTAGCGCGCTGTTTATTTTATGTATGCCAAAGAAGAATTTCTTCCAACGCGCGTCCATACAAACACGTAGTATGGATTGGTAGTGAACCTATTAGTCTGACGCCACAGTTTGCTTTCCGTGTAAAGTCTTCACGTTTATGAAGTGCTTTAACATTTTCCGAAACTCGTGTAAAAATCGTAGTATTTCAGTTGTGAGTTCCTCGCTTGCAGCGCTGTAGTGTTAGCGATGAGGTCATAATGAATACAAATGGCTTCGCGTCTCCGGCCCGAGTGACCGGCGACCGTCTCCCCGTCTCGCTGGCTCACCGAGCAGTGCCCGTTAATTTGGTATTTTAACACTAACGGACATAAATTGGTCTCGACTTGACTTACGTCTTTTGAGTCGCAGGGAGTTCTGGACACTTTATTTCAGAAATTTTTTGAGTGATGAAAATTATCATTTGTAGGTAAGTTTAACATTTTCAAACAGACGCATAGCTCTCGATATTTTTTACTTATATAAATAATATCGATTAATAACTGGTGTAAAAAAATTAAAAATAGTTTTCAGACGTATTCTAGTGTATAGGTTGAAAATTCGGATGAATATCATATTTACATTAAAAAGGATAATACTTCGTACTAGAGTATGACGTATGTACTTCGAATACGTACGAGTATTTTCGACTAGTCAAAAAATAATGAACGTCTTATTTACCAGCGGCGACATCTATATATACTTACTGTCTTATGGAATAATTAATAAATTTTCAACCGTAGATGGCGATAGCGTAGTTGAATCAAATATACAGTTATGTCGCATAAATAACACTACAATTTAAAAAAAAATCTGGATGTGGGTGGAATCGGTTAACCTTGCATTGTTAAAGTGATCATTTAAGCCAGCCCAGACAGATCGTAAACTCCGTGGACGCCCAACAAATTCTTCCACATGTGCTTTCCCCTATAAATAGTTTCTTCGCTGTGAGACATCTATAATTTATCTTAATTAATTATATTATATCCGTCGAAATCATTTAAACTGACCATTTCTATCATCCCTTATAAATATCCACGTCCCAACGAGGGAAATAAGATCACCCTGCCTTTTTCATATTTCTGTAGCTCGCATCAACTCTGGATTGCGCTCACTCGTAATAGGAATATGCCGAGCTCATAAAAACTTGGACGCCGACATTGTTATTGGGTCTTCATATAAACCAAGAAGCCACTTAAATAATATCCTGCGTCGTAACATTTAATTAATATTTAAATTTGTATTCTGGAGATTTAAAAGAAGTTTCTCCTATCTTTTTATGTTTTTATTTAATATTGATACTTATTTTATTATGTTTTTATTTACTAATTGTTATTGTACACTTATTTTATGGTCTCTTATTGTACACTTATTTTAATATGTTTTATTATTAATATTATTAATATTTAAAGCATTAACTTTGTGGTTAGACATAATAACAGAATGTTAGTAAACTTAAAAAAACCACTACCAGAACCACTGGTAGTGGTTTTTACTAAGTTTACTAACATTCTGTTTATGTGTTTTATTTACTATTGTTATTACTATGTATATTTCTAAATTACTGTCAGTGTGAAATATGTTAGGATGTAAGTTAACGTGTCCGGTGCTGTTTGCTTATACTCATATATATCATTATTAATTTGTATATGTTCAATCATATAAATAAACTATTCTCAGATCAATTATATGGTAGCGAAACGTGGGTAAATGGGTGAAATACCAGATCGTAGCCACGCGGCCGCGCGGTGATGCTAAAATGTATTCCTAAATAAATATAAATAAATTTCCACATTTTTGGGGAAACATGTTACTGTTTACATCTATATTTAAATATTTTTAAGTAAGCATTCCCGTTCTATGAAAATATAAGTAACTAATTGGTTTGCCACTAAATAGTTGTGATTCACTGACTTCAGTCGCATAAGCTGAATATATTTTCATAAAATTAGTTACGTTGAAATATTCTCCTAATACATCAAGTACATTTATTTAAAAAAATATATAATCATATTGTATGAATTGATTTTGTGTTAATTTTTTATTAAGTCGTTCTACCCTAATTTTATACGTGCATAGTATTTTTCCAGTGTTCACAATGCTTTCTGATTATATTTATTATAAGAAATATTATTTTCAATCTTGACAGCTTCAATTTGTGATTAGATATGATTAGTAAGTTAATTTGTAACGTTAATTTTATCATTAATTTATTTTTTTCATTCATCAGCATTTTCATAGCACATGCGCATTGTTCTGTGTGAAAATAGTAAGAATATTGATGTTACGTGTTTCTTGAAAGCAATTCTTTTAAAAAATATAAATAAATACGTTCACACGCTTCTTTATCTTTGTTTTACCTTTGTATAGCTAACAAACTAAAAATTATTTTAATAAATTGTAGGAGTGTTAGTAAATATAATAAGTGACCTAAAAATATATTTTCACGATGCAGAAGTCTGAATTCACAACAGGAAAGAGAAAAACTGTGACGGTATTAATTAAATAAATTAATAAGTAAATAATATAGTTTAACAATATGGATATCCAGTTAGTTGAGTCCCTTACAGCAATTGAAATTTCCAATACTTTGTATTCGAATATGTCTATCCGTTCATATTAAACATCATAGACGGTTCCAACAATTAATCTCACGAGAATACGCATTCGTTTCATGTTTTCCACGTACTCTTTATATTCCCATCATAATTTTATTCTGTTCGGTTGTTGGTGCCACCATCGCCTGTCGGTAGAGATCATGGATTGATTCTTTGTTCAAACTTTAATGTTTAGGTTATTTGTATTTCGTTTAAAATTCGTGCGTTAAATGTAACGCTCTCAAAAATGGCCCATCAGCTGTTGCAGATTTTCTTAAATAAATTAAACCATTTGCGGTAATATACCCCCAGACGTTTTTTAAAATAGCCGGTGAAAGGGTGAAGCGGCGCCAAACATGAGTACATTCATCACGGAGATGTTGATGTTGTGGATAGGTCTCGACGTGCCGATTCCCTCACTCAACTAAATGCGCCGCTAACGTCGCGTATAAAAAAGTTTCCCAGCCGTTTGGGGAAGTGCCGGGACGTGTGCTCTTACCTAGATTGGTAACTCGACTTCATTTTGTATGTGAAACATAATCTCGAATAAAAATCAATCACATTAAAGGAGGGAATATTTGCACAGACGTAAGCTCTGGCCTACTTTATTATAGCACTCATAATATATTCGAAGACTGTGTCTCTAATTCATTTTTTTACGATTTTTTTAGACATGATGTACCTGTATACAAGTATATAAAGCGTTTACTTTTATAGTTAGACATGATTATTGATCTTAATTATTCGCTTTTTACTCGTATTAATTACTCACGTTAACCTGTTTCAATACCAATATAACTTCATCAGAACAGACTTACAGGTTAGGTCGATTTGTACGTTTATACTGACGAAGATTATATTGTTTTCAATATAATTAATTGTATTCAATACAATTCTATTGAAACCGGTTTAAATTATACTTTTTTTTAAATCATACACGCCTTATCTCCAACAAGTTGAATTTAGACATTTTAACATAAAAATACATTTCTAGTATCATACATACATACTGTAATTATGTAGTTTTATTAATATTTTATCTTAAGTATTGCATTAAGCATCTGTTAAAGAATATACTAATACCATATACTACTAAATAAATTAATAAATAATATCTATTTATATAAAATATTAATTAATTGATTTAGTTTATATTATTAAAATAAAAAAAATAAAAAAGCAATCACTTTTTCTAAGTCATTTTATCGAATTTATTCGGTCTATTTTAGTGTTTTGAACTATATTCTAAGGTATTCTTAATATTCCATTTTTATTTTATACATATTTGGATTTAAATAAATACATCTGCAGTTTTGTCCCGTCAACATACAACTTAGCATAAGTTATTAAAAAAGGAATTCTACATCATACGTAGATACTTGAATAAATTATTTTTTAATTGAGGTCGAAAAAACATATATTATTATATATAAAACAAATCTATTAATTAACAGCGCGGTCAATAATACATACCTTAGATTACAATGATTATAAACAATATATAACAAAGTGTTGATATATAATGTAAATCTACAAAATCCATATATTGTCAGAGATGGCAGAATCAGACAGAATTACGCATTATCGAAATCTCTCGAACGGCGGTCCACACGAATCTGGAATCGACTAGGCTATTATCGTAAATTCTGGAAATATCGATAAACAAAAATAGATTGATCGGCAACTGCGCGTGTGTCTAAGAGTTGACAACGGGATATCACCGTAAAAAGCGGAATCGTGCGGCGTGTGTTATTAGAGCGTGTGTGATAGAATAAAGTTCAGCGGAGATTCTAGAATAAATTTAGTGAAACAGTGTGTGAAATATTCTAGAAACATTTAGAGCGTATTTAAGAACTGTGCTCCGATTAAATTCGTGTCCAGTGACTGTGCGCATTAAATAAAAGTTGTAACATAATTTATTCTCAAAATAATTCCAAAGATGGCGCTAAAAAGGCTATCTACCTTTGATTGACAGCTAAAGAACTAGTTTCAAAGTCTGCCCAGAGATGGCGCATTAAATAATTTCAATTTCATAATTTCAATTTCATTTGCCTCCTACAGCCACGATCCCATGATAATAGAATATAGGTACTTAATGTTAATAAAAATATGTAAAGGTTTCTAAGTTATCAGGTTTCTGTTTTTTATTATAAATGTCAACTGTTTAATAGCAGAAAATCCGAGATCCAACCGCTGGAATTTTTTCTTAATTTACAGCCCTAGTTTAATATTCACTATTCACCCCTATCCGGATTTTCCATGGTTTTATCATGAGATAAAAATAGTAATGGCGTCCGAGGAAGAACGCGATAATATTACCAACAGATAGCAATAAAATGGATATCGGGGAGCAGAGATTTAGGACTTTTTCTGCCAAGTCAGTCACTATGAATCAATATTTCCATAAAGGCCGGGGCCCTTCGGTAATAACCCTTGGGCGAACTCTCCCCCGAGTTGTTAGGGTGTCTAGCAGTTATAGTCGGGCCAGAGCGGGATCTGGGAGGTTTAGTGTCAGGGCGATCTTCATACCCTGAATACTTGTTATTTTCGCCTACTATCGTCCGCCTAAAAGAACTAAACATATCGTCCATTCTTTTTTTACTATATATAAATACATTGACTGAAATTAAAAAGGGTGATCATTGTCAGTTTTGCTGACGGCTCAGCCTTCTTATCTAAGGGGAAAAAACTGGTCAGAAAAAGCAAAAATTACTCTCAGTAAAATAAAAGCATGGCTGGATGAAAATTTATTAACACTAAACGCTGAAAAAACAATATCTCTTACTTTCTGTAGAAATAAAACAGGCAACCAACCCATCAACCAAATATACCTACCTATACACACTTGTCAAAATAAATGCAATTGTGAGTGTTTTACATATGCAAAATCTATAAAGCACTTAGGCATAACAATAACATAATAATAGATGACAAACTCTGATGGGAAAAATATATTTATTAAAAAATTAACTGCACGATTAAGGAAATTGATATTTTGCTTTAACATCCTAAGAAATGTACTGGAATTGAAACTGTGAAACGTCAACTTTGCCTCGTGCCAAAGTCAGATAGAACATGGAATAACAGGATGGGGTGGTGCTGCTATAACATTGTTGGAACTTTATATATACGCCTAATAGAACAATAAACCAAGGATTCTAAAAACTGTAGTACATTGATGTGCTTGCATAACATTTTACTATAGTTTTTTTTATTTCTTTAGTAAATCTTCTTCTTCTTTTTCTTATTCTTCGTCTGTAGTAAATTTTTTTTTTGTAAAAAGAGAAACTGCTCACAGCCTTTTCACAACAAAATACTACAGTATTATTTAGTTGCTGAGGAAAATGGAAAATATAAGAAGAAAAATTTAAAAAAAAAATTAATCAGGATTGGTATTAAATGTAATTATACCTTCTATAATGACGGTGCTCAATTAACACCCCTGACTTGGTCGGCGACAATTTTATTTCCTTTCTCTGATAGATTTGTGTTGGTTATAAAACGATTTATTGCCAACTACTAATATATTATATTACATACATAACTAATTATCACCCCACTTTACAAAGGGGTAGGTAGAGACAGAACGCCACATGCACGTTCTTTGGTTGTTGAAGCTTCTAACAGAGCCATCTTCCAATATTTGATTTATCTGGTTCTGCCAGGTCTTCCGCGGACGCCCTCTGATTCTGCTGCTTTCAACACTCGCCTCATAATTTTCTTTACCACCCTTTCCTTACTCATCCGTTCCACATGGCCAAAGTATAAGTAATGAGGAAACATATTTTAATATAAATATTTTTTAAATCTAGAATTGCGCTTAACGTGATTTTCGTATTCAATTTCATTGTAATATTGCTTTGAATCATATTCTGAATTCGAGTATCAAATTTTCATAAATCGCAGACATTGATCTTTTAGTGGGACAGGTAACAAAATAAATAAGGTACTCATACAGACAAAAATGAAACAATTTTTTTTTTCAATAATTTTTGGCGTGCTGTAATCAGGCGAGTCCATCCCTGGATGTCGCATCTAGGTAGGCGGGGTTGAGAGGAAGAAGCGAGAGAGAAGAGGAATGATCCATTAATCTATTCGCAAGTCTGAGTGGCGCCTGCTTCTCACAATGTGACACGACTCCACTTTCCTCCTTCCTCACGCACTTGGGTTACTATGGTTTTAGGTCATCTTGATCCGTGTTGAACACGACTCTTCTATTGAGGCTTTTTTCTAAATATGTCTAGGTAGCCATTTCCGATTTTAGATACGAATTTTCGGGAGATTTATGTTACGGCTTATAAATATATGTAATGTTTTATATTATTTTTTGTGATTTTTTATGTGAAAATGTGAAGATAGTTAATATTTATCTTTACTGAGCTTTTTTCAGAAAATTTTAGATTGTACTTTATATTAATAGTTTTTCGTTCAGAAAAAAATACTTTCTCCAAAAACTACTTATTTTTGACGTACGCCTCTGATTTCAAAAAATATTATGAAATGAATTGTTAACGCCATAAGAAATAACCGCAAATGAGATTTTATCTAAATACTACCCGTAAACCCGTTAAAAATCACGAAATATAGTAGAAATTAACGATGATGACCCTTGCGTGAAACATGAGCTTATTGGGCCCTAATTGACGTGCCACATTCGGGCGCCCGGGCCTCATTGGCGGCTAGTCATCATCTGTGTAATTCCAGCCTAATTCCAGTGAGTTACGGACAGACAGACATTCGAAATAAGGATATTTGATATTTTATACGTTTAATTATTTTTAATGAAATCAGGACAAATTTCTAATTTATTTACAAAACATGGAAATTTTTAACATTTACTGTCACATTCCTTTGGTGAAAGATAACAATCATCACAAATACAAATCGTCTATATAGAACAAACTCTATAGAACGATGGTTTTTATCTTATGGATTGAAAATTCGCCTGTCGGCATATTTAATATTCTTAATATAAGATTTGCTTTATTTGTTCCTATCGTCTCGGGTCGCGAAAACAAAATTATTACCCCAAGTTAGATCACGACTCAAAAAGCTTGAGGAACTCTGCTATAGAAAGACATAATTACAATTACGACCCCAAAAATAATATACTAAACTTTTTCGGTGCGGCTCAGGTACAGGATTCACGTTAATGTCGTGATTATATTAACAGTTTATCTGCTTGTCTCATTTTATTACTATTCTAGCATTAAGTGTCCTTTAGTGGTCACGTCGAATTGTGCCATAAAATGGTCCGCGTACAAAATGAATAAACGTATTTCCTCTCGAATAAGCATATTTTCTTTGCCATCAAATCGTTAATGACTCCATATGATGTGTAGAGTAGGAGTGTTCTTGCATACTTTCTTATTTATTTTTCTTAATCGGACATAAATTTGCAAGTTGGTATTGCTAGCCAATACTTAACACAACACTGACAACGTTCTCACCCTGCTTTCAACACGGTATTGCAAGGCAGTACTTAACCACAATACGAAAACTCCCAACAACACATCAGAGATCAAGTCAAGTCAAGTCTCCCAACAACACATCAGCCCTGTTGATGGACCCTGCAATGGGATGCGAAACGTCGGCCATAAAAGTCGTAAAAACACGGCATAATAATACCCCAGACACAAACCAAAAGATTCTGAGTGGCCGTGAAAACCTTAGAACACTCCTATACATATGCATGCTTATACTAGAGCAGGTCGAAGACACTTGTCATAGGGATGGCTGAGTTTTAATTAATAATGTATTGTTTTTATATAACAGAAGTTTTTATATAAAAGAAGACATAAATATATGATAAGATAATACATATAATATATGATAGACATCTAAAATCTAAACTTTGTATTTACCACATGGAGTTACTTTACGTCTGCCGGTTTCGATACCACTATATATTTGTCAGAACGGATACATACTAACTATCCGTGTACCCATTATTCTGTTAGTATCTCATTAAATTAAATTAAGTAGCTTGTTGGCCTTGTGGTTAGGACTCTCCTCGTGATCCAAATGTCACGGGTTCGAACCGCACTTCAGACCAGAAGTTAGTGCTATTTTCATAGCACAAGCGTTTAACTTAACTTGAAAATTATAATAATATTGATGTGACACGTATTCCGTGTTCACATCTCTATTTACAAAAAATAATATAATAAAAAATTATCTGCGTTTATGTATGTGCATGTATAAGCGCTTGTTCAGACACAGCGGGAACCGTGCAGTTTCAGAATCGCGTTTCAAAACACGCGATTTGTGCCATCTGTTCACACAGCCGCGGTTAATAAGCGATTTGTGCGCGCGAAAATAAACGTCAGTTTGACAGTTCCGGTGCCGTTCTCCATCTTTGAATATCAGAGATATATTCGCTCATTACTTTGTTAACGACGGCCGTGTTCCATGGCAAGACACAAAAATATCATTCTGTCAGTTCATTTTTGGTGATTTGGTCATTCTACTTCCCTAAAATACTCTTTTTTTCCACCATTTCCAAATATCTCCACCGACTCCTGCCAAGCTTGGTTCTTGACATATTTGAGTAATCCTCACACTGAAGATCCCATATTACAGGTCTTTTCTCCACTTCATCAATAAAAAGTTCAGTGTCAAACCGATCCATAACCATAGAAAGGAGAATCTAATCCACGCGTGCTCCTGTTGTGACATGGGAACCGTGCGGTGCCCGCAACGCGACTGAACGCTCTCGTAAGGCCCCATAGTAATAGGATCGTGCGGGCGCCGTGCGGGTCTATTTTCTAGCGGTTGCGTTGCGGGCACCGCAGCGAATATATCTCTGATATTCAAAGATGGAGAACGGCACCAGAACTGTCAAACTGACGTTTATTTTCGCGCGCACAAATCGCTTATTAACCGCGGCTGTGTGAACAGATGACACAAATCGCATGTTTTGAAACGCGATTCTGAAACTGCACGGTTCCCGCTGTGTCTGAACAAGCGCTAATAAATAATCTCGTGTGCGTTTCTTTTAATTAATTTTACTTTTGCCCAAAATATAATTTCCTTCTAGCATTTCCTTCAACTTTTTTCAAGTACATTTCACATTTTTTGCTTAAATACTTTGATTGATTTGATTTAGCGTGTCATTTTCTTATAGCCAGTTTTTTTTTTTTAGATTTTTCTCCTTACCGTTTTAATTTCAACTGGTTTTGCGTAATACCACCTACTCACATTATACATGGCTTATTGTAAGTTATTTTTGGATAGCTCATGTAAGTTCTTATTACACTCGTGCATAACTGTGTGCATGTATTAATTAAGAATTTCATTCAATCGTATTTATTATTTCATCATTCTCTCAGTGGATGAAAAATGAATGTCTTACTGTGATATTATCAATGAACACAACACTCATGGCAGATTTGTTTTGCAATGTTGGATTTTATTTTATTTTATTATATCAAATATTAACTGAAGTAAGTGCTCTTAATTCAGCTTCAAGTTTATGCTAGTTCCCCACTTAATGAAATAGTAATAAATTAATTTCAAATATATTTTATTTCGGAATATTTATTAATATGTTTCTTTTTCTTTTTTGCAGGTAAACTTGTCATAAACACGATCCCCAAAACACAAGCGAACAACTCCAAGAATTACAAATGCGTGCTCCCTAAACTACGTAAGTTCACTAATTAACGATATTTTAGTTTTTTTATGGCGAAGTACGTATCACGTGTGCGATAAATTATTGAAAGGCTATTTCATTCAATCCATCTAAAATCCAGAAATTTAGGTATATTTTTTGTTTATTTATTTATTTATTTGGTCATCCAACAGGAAGACATAAATGAATGGTAAAGATAATGCATAATCGACAGTATTCTGAACTAAGCAATATTGCTCTTTCTGTATCTTTACAGTTATTACAGTATTACAGTACATTGTGATGCTGCCAATTATGATATTTTAAGTTTGATAGGCTTGAAATTAATGAATTCAACCAATCGGAAAGCTCTAGAACATAAACAAACGTTAGGTTATTAAAAATTATGAACAATGAGCTATCTAATGAGTAGCTTGTTGGTCTTGTGGTTAGGACATTGGCCTCGTGATCCAAAGGTTGCGGGTTCAAACCTCACTCCAGACTAGCAAGTTAGTCCTATTTTCATAGCACAAGCGTTTAGCTTAGTTTGAAAATAGTAAGAATATTGATGTGACACGTATTCCATGTTCACATCTCTATTTTTTTTTTTAAAAAAAAATTTTAAAAAATTGATTGAATTCATTAATTTCGAACCTGCCAAACATCAAAATTGGCGGTATTAAAATTTTACACAATAACTGTTGAGATACATAAATAGCTAGTTCAGAATACGGCCAAATATATGATAGGCAACTAAAATCGAAATATTATTTTTGAGCAATTTTAATTAATCAAATACTTTGTATTAACTACTTGGAGTAACTTCACGTCAACCGGTTTCGATACCACTGTATCTTCATCAAGACGGACGCATACTGACTATCCATTATTTATTCTAGCAAACAAATCAATTTTTGAACGCACAGTTATGGTGGGGGTAATTAACAAGTGGACACCAGAATAGGTAATATGTCTAGTAACGGGCTGTTCATAAAATGTATCTGGTTAGTAATAATTTTATGAATAGCCCGTTACTTGATATATTCCCCATTTTGGTGTCCACTTGTCAATTAACCCCACCATAACTGGAGCTACACCTCCATTCAAAAATGTTTTTTTTTGCTATAATAAGTAATTGATAGTATGCGTCCATTCTGACGTAGATACAGTCATATCGAAACCGGTAGACGTAAATTTACTCCAAGTAGTTAATACAAAGTTTTTAATTAATTAAATTTTATAATTATGTCCAACCACAAAGTTAACGCTACAAACATCAAAAATATGTCATATTTGATATCATCAGACATTGATATGATAGGCATCTAAAATCTATATATTATAATATTTGACATTATTGATGGATTTGGCGTTAACATTGTAAAAATTATTCATAATAATGATTCAATTAGGTGAAAAAAATTAACTTTTTTACCTCTACGTGAATTTAATGATATTTTTATATTCTACAAAATTTCTCATCGACAGTTGAAGGATCAAACTGACTACTTTCAAATATATAATTTTTACATTAGTTCAAATAAAAATAATTTATTTATTAGGTACTGACAAAATAGCTGAAGTTACTGGCGTAAGGGTGGTTGCAACGGTATTATTGACAAAAGAGGAGAAGAGTAAATAAAGAATTAAGTAAGCAAACGAATACTCAAATTCAAATTTCATTTCGTTCAGTTTACTGTCCTATAGACGTTATTATAATATTACGTATGGATAGATAGGCTGTCAAAAAGATCTAAGATTCGACCAACCGGTTATTCTAAGAATAATTGAAACACGTGACTACTGGAAAACCTTGAAAAGGCCCGCGCCCGGTTTGCATTTTTATTGAAGCAATAAAAAAAAACATCGCCAAAACCTTCTGCCTGGTAGTAACGGTGTAATTTTATGCCTTATTTGAGAAAAATCTCCATAATTCAACAATGTAAAAGTTGGTCACATCACTTGCTTAAATATGTCATTTGTATGGTGTTTTAACAGGTGCTTCCGTAGTACCAATAATTTATTTATAGTTCAGTGAGTAAAGGTGGTTTTCGAAAAACCTCAACTGTTCTTAGTTTTACTTAAGGGAGGGGTAAGGTTTTTAACTTTTTTTTCTGCATTTTATTTTTAATTTTTTAAATGAATGTATAACATCGTAAGAATATTGTGTCAAAATTTCAAGTCAATCGGAGCAAAATTGACGAAATTATGAACATTTGAGCGATACTCTGACTGATTTTCTATACCTGCTCGGGCAGCTAAGAGACGCGCTCACCTGAGGACTACCGGACGTGCTATTGTATTAGAAGAGTTTTGCGTAGACAAGGACAAACAGATGCTGATGATGAAAGCTCTTTGCTGTGTGAACATGGCATCGACGATTATGTGTAAGTATAAAATAAGTGTTGAGTTTTATTTTGAATTTTACAGTGTGCAAAACTTTAAATCGTTTTCCCCACATCTCACGTTTTCAAAGTCGGTGTCCATCATAACTTCAAAACTACTGCACCGATCCTTTTGAAATTTTGAACACTATTCTGTACATAATTTACGAGGTAACGCTGTAGAGTTTTTTTCAAATTTGTTATTAATTTATATTTTTTAATGACAAATTAGTCGATATTTTTCGCAAAAAATCGCGTTTTTCCCTTCAAAGTGTTCCAAAAAATTGAAAAATTGAAATTTCAAAAAACCCTCCCAGCGTTACCTGGGAAAATCTATTATCTAACGAATGAACTTTGATTTTTTGATTTCAGATGATCTAGCACCAAGTTATGATGGACACCGCAATTCTACTTTTTTCCGAGACACGTCCGAATAATTGCTGCCATTGCCGTATTTTTTAATATTTCGTCTTGAAAATTTTACACAATATTCTTAAAATATCATACTTTAATGTACCATTGGTTTTAATAAAGAGATTTTAACTGTGTGGTCACAAAAAATTCACAAAAACATGCCTTTTTTTTGTACGAATTAACCTTACCCCCCCCCTTAATGTTTCTCATGTATTTAAAAATGACATTCTTTTCGTATTTCATAATTA
Organism: Agrypnia vestita; assembly: GCA_016648135.1. Classification (NCBI taxonomy): domain Eukaryota; kingdom Metazoa; phylum Arthropoda; class Insecta; order Trichoptera; family Phryganeidae; genus Agrypnia; species Agrypnia vestita. The sequence goes on along the minus strand of JADDOH010023227.1, from coordinate 63,791 downwards.
TTACGCAAAGGAGTTTTCAACATCATATCAGTTTTTTATAATGCATGATTTATATCTTACTATTCCTCAGAATTTTAACTTTATTATTGTATTCCTTTGGAAATTAAATCCCTAGGCAATGAGAGTACTCTTGCAAGATATTTTTTTTTAAATATTAAATTGTATACCTACCATAAACACAACATTTATTATTGCTAACTCGTTACCTTAACTACATTTTATTTCATTACTATGTATGTCATAATCACTTTTAAAACATTTTAAATAAGTATATGTATGCATGTACAAATGCACTTTTATTACTTATGATATATTTATAGTTTACGTATGATATATACATTATCACTTAACTAGGCCTTTGGCATAGTGAGCCGTCGAACGTGACATTGTGATCTTACTGTGATTAAAACAAGGGAGAGCATGACAAATTTAATTTAAAATAATTTAATTAATGGAAGCTTATTTAAAGCGGACGGTGAGAGTTAAGTGTAAAAGTATTTGCTTAATTATTTATTTAGAGAGCAATCTGAGTGTGAAAAAACTCATCTAAATCTGATTCACTTTACATTAACAATGGACATTCTGATTAAATTTTGATGTTAAATGTATTTATATTCAAATAAAAATTTTAAAAATATCTCACTTTGTTAGTTGCATATAGTAGATTATATTATCATATTCTCGTATAAACAACCTTTGTTTGCAAACATTATTACGCTTATCCTTTACATGGTACAAAAATTGTAAAAATATGTAAAAGTGCTAATAGTAAAATAAATATTGCAAATAACCGAATCCAAATCCTTTTTGCAAACGGTTACCTTTAAGTTGTCTTCACTTTATTTCTTAATTATTTATTTATTAAACTCCCATATATTTATTTTTTGTTTTTGTTAATGTCTATACTTCGAATTTAAATTTATAATATACGCTGTATCCTGAAGGGCCCATTAGCCCCGAAACATGCTGATAATTCTGCAAATTAGTGGTTTACACGAAGTGTTTTCGTCGTGTTAATTATATAAATAATGTTACCACAAAGTCAATTTGCAATTATTGAAGAAAAATGATATATTTTTTAAACTGCGCTAAATTGTCATTAGCTATGAACGCGGCTGTGATTTGATCGGTAATCTGTCGCGGATTGGTCGCGCCGCGGGAGCAGCCCGCAGCGGTGACCGGCCCGCGCCCCGCCACCCGCCATTAGCCCGGGACGATTAATCTTCCCTCCCGGCTAACTACTCACTATACGCGATGAGTGGGGCATTTTCTCGCGAGCACAATGCTGTAACGATATCAGTCGGCACTTTTCCTCCTTTCAACCCTCGGGGATCGCCGAAGAAAAGGTGTTTGCGCCAGCTCCGCGAGAAAAATAACAGACTTCCTCCGACAACGCGTACCTCTTTAATTTCATTTTTCACTCTTGTATGATTTTAATCTAATTTTTTCCCGAGATGGATCCCCTTCCCTCCGGGTTTCCCGCCTACTTTCGTTGCGGATCGAGTAATAATATCGTATTAATCGTACCTTGTACTCGACCGACGTTCAATAGTTCTTTGATCGCGCAGCCCTTCAGGCAGCCGAAAAACATCCCTCAGGAAAATTCCCTTTAATTTTACGTTTTATTAAAATTCTCTTATCCATTTCGATTTTAAATACGTAATCTTACAGAAATTTTAGCTAAATTCTTAAATAGTCTACACAAATACTTAAATGTTAAATTAATAAATCTAATCATTAGTAGCTTCAAAAAAAGTGTAATTTAATCTAAAATAATGAAATAATTTTGAAATAAGCATCAACCATTATACATAAGATATCTTTCTTAGTAATATGTAAAAAAAATAAGCGCGTAAGCACTAAAATAGTGTCATTTTACAGTATTGTGTATAGTTTGTTTTAATTATAAATCAGACGGAATTGAAAGAGTGAATAAAAGATTGCTGCATCGATACACGAGTATTGTAATAAAACATTTTTACTCCTGAACGTACTGTAACATATAAGCGTATTTAATTTTTATTGAATATATTGCAAATAATTTATAGGAAGGTAAACCCCCCAAAATAAAAACATCGTTATGATAAGGCACTCGAAAAAGAAGTCACTTATTTAACTTTTAACTATTTTTTATTTAATTTTTTAGCTTCTAACATAACTTAGTTTAACTTTTTTATGAGAAATTTCAACACATTTGTTAAATTTCAACGTTTCTATCATTATAGCGGAAATATTGGTTTTAATTCAAAATTCAGACATTTTGTTTGTGTTTGTGAGAAAAACCGATTTATATTTTTTAAATAATTTAACACTAATTTTATATAATACTCATCACTGTCATATAGTAGCGGTGAAGGCATGATTGTTAAGATAAAGCAAACCTAACCAAAGTCTAGATTCGTTAGAAAGGTGTCACAAAACTTATGTATAAATCAGATTAGTGGTGGTATTTTAGCCGGTGACACACCGACCGGTCGATTATGTCGATGATTAGAAAATGATTTTTCGTAGTTCGACGGGCAACCATTGGTATAAGCTGTACCACGTGTAACCGGTGAAAATAATTGTTTGACCATCACTAAATGCGATAAAATCGTAAATAAAGTGTTAATATAGAATATGAAAAATGTAATTAAATTAAAGTATTATTTACTAAAAAACTTGTAACAATTATAATAGCTATAGCAACTAATTCATTGATAAAAAAATTAAATTACATTTAATAGAAAAAAGGTTGTTAGTAATAATCAAAATAATTTTGTTGAATAATTATATAATATATAATGTGGGAGTATAAAAGCAAAGGCAGCAATATATATTTTTTTTATATATTTGTTTATTTATTTCAACGGTTACAAAACCTATTACAGTAATTTCATGTTGTACTAATTACCTTATAATATAAAATGAGAGATTAAGTAAAAGTAAGTATAAGATAATAAAGATAAAATATGTATAATACAGAGTTAATATAAAATAACATAATAATTTCAAAAGTAATCATAAAATAACATATATATTTTTATTTTTTTTTATATTTATTTATGTCATGTCATAAATCATAAAATAATGCAGTCATCGAGGATTACTAATTTATAATGTACTGAATTCAAGATTTTATAGAAAACATGATTTTGAAAGGGATAGATACATAAAAATTTATAATTCAGTACATTAAAAAACATTTTTTTTTTGCAAATAGCTTCCTTTGCTTTTATACCCCACATATGTCCCGGCCGTGGTGGCTAGTGTGGACGTCATTGATCGGAGCGGACCTGGAGCGAACCGATAGTGTGAATCGGCCCTAAATGCGCTTTGACCGCGTTCACTGCCGCATTTCGGGCAATTTGGCGTCGCCACATCGGACGCGTCAGCGCTGCCGCGTTCCAATTTCCCGAGTGGACCCGTCCGAGCGCACCGGCCAGCGGCCAGCGGCCAGCGGCCAATGGGATCGCGCGCAGAATGCACCGAGATGCACCGAGATGCATGCAGCGGCTGGTGCAACGACCGCCGGACCCGCGGCGACCTTGGCTATTGCCAAGGGCGGTGTCGGCGCGCCGCGCCAACAGGGAGCGTCGCCCGCCGGCCTCGAGCTGCCCGCATTTACAGGGCTTTTTGTTTATTTCAGGAAACTTAACAGTTTAATCAATACACACACAATGAATTGTAAAAAGGCACGTGCGGTCAACACATTGAAGCACGAGCAGTTGGTACGTAGAAACGTATTTTGGAAAAAAGGTGAATTTTAATATCTAGACACATATCGCACAAAATATTATAATACTAGTGTAACCCGTCAAAAATGACGGTACTTTTACATGTTAGTTCCTAAGGAATATTTGTTTATTAATAAAATTAAAAAAATTTTCGTAATTCGGAAAAAAATTCGAAAAAATACTTTTTCACAATTCGAAAAAAAAAATTTAAAAAATTCGAAAAAATACTTTTTCACCAGTCGAAAAAAAATTCAAAAAAATTCGAAAAAAACTTCAAGTATAAATGCGTCATTCTCTATGTCAATATCCGTCACTAAGGCTACCAGAGGCAAAATGCGAAAATGATGAGCTATAGATATAAATTAATGAGGTAGGTATAAAAACAAAAAAAATCATAATTCTCTATGTAACAATGTCCTTCACTAATGCTACCAGGCGACGCAAATAATAAGGTAGTTATAACGAGGTACAAAAAGTTTTAAAAAATCCTTAATTGTCAGTCTAGCAATTTCCTCACTACTTAAGACGATCGTCTGGTAACGTGAGAAAAATTCAACATTTTTTCTCATTTTCTTGAATTTTGTATAATTATTTTAAAACAGACACCTCGTAATATGTGCACTTTCTAAAATCGCGAGGGGAAAAAGTTACACTTGTTTATAACTTTTCTTGTATATCTTAGGATTGATATTCTAAATAAAGCAAAAGCGCTTTTGATTCCGAAACAACTATGTATTTTAACAAAATTTTATTTGTAAGTAACTCTAACTGAAATTATTTAAAAGCTTTTGTGTTTCCTTCAAAGCTCTATTTTGCAGCAGTCCACAAAGCCACCGACAATATCTTAACGCGGTACTTTCTCGCGATGTTGTTATTCCAAAGGCACGTTCCGATACCAAAATAAGAAGATATTAACGCACAGTCTTAAAGAAACCTACATTTTCCAAAAATGAGGTAGGTATCTCATTTAGTTCACATTCGCTTCGCACTCACAAAAATAGTTACCATTTATACCGATTCCTCGACATGTCATATTATGCAGATATGCCATATCGTAAAGTTTTTTTTGTGCAATGTCTGCAATGTAAATGGTAATACAGTTACGGATCCATGATTATCCGGATTGTCAATCTCGATCAAATAACTTTGTGGGTAGTTTAATCTGTGCGTGCACCGACATGTCGCAACTGTGTCCACGCGTTTTGTTATTGTTTTTGACGGTTATGTACAATCATTACTCTGCTGCATGGCATCGTGTCACGTGTGTGCTTAAAAATGCGAAAACGTAAGAGAGTAGTGTTATCGTTTAAAGATAAAATAAATATTATTGATTCATTAGAAAAGGAGAAACCGGTCGCAAGTTAGCCGATAAGCATGATGTAGGTACTTCCACGATAAGTGATATTAAGAAAATGTTTTTAATAAACACCTAGACTTATGTGTACGCGGGCGAGGTAAGTTATCTTTCTAGAATTAATAATACACATGTAGGTACATTTGTATTATTAATTATTTTAATTAAGTTTTGGCGTAAGGGGTAACTCCGCCATGACATTTAAAAAAATTTTTTTTTGCTAATTTACATTTTTTGCGTTTTTTTTCCTTTTTCAGACTGGTGGGTAAAATATCTCAAAGACTATCCAGCCGATTTTGTTAAAAATTTTGCACACATATTACTTACAACATTATACGAGCCGTTCGTTTATTATAAATTTTTAACCACCAATTTTTTCTGAAATAATTTTTTTTTTGAATTTCTCTCATTTTTTATCGATATGCCACATCATAGGCATTACATCATTTAATAAGAAAATAATAACGTTTTCATTTCTCTCAATACTGGCGACACGATTATATCCATTAGCTGTGCACGTCACGGACCTTTGCGGGACAGTACACAACTCCGCCAATTTGAAATCAATACATAGTATAAAAAACTCCCCGTCGAGCGTCTGTCTGTCTGTATGTCTGTATGACCGCACTTATCTCAAAAACCACTGAATGGATTTTTATGTGATTTTTACATTTATGAATTGCATTTCTCCAGAAAGATATTAGTGTATTAAAAATTACTCTAGCACGTATACGAGCTAAGCATTAATGGTATTAGTGAATCAAGTTAAGAAAAAAATTGCCGTTAAAGCGCTCTCAGGAAAACACTTATCCTTATCCGTTAGAAATACAAAAAAATCTTTTAGGAAAGAATTGTGTAAAATTATATTATCTACAAAAAAATCATATATCTATCTACCTTTTAAGGATAATTACACCAACCATTTTTGTCTATAAAATTTCATCAAATGTATAACTAAGATATTATAGTTAACTTAACAGCAATTTTGATCCATTCATCATTAATCCTTATTTAATTAAGCACCTTATCAAATTTTTCCTGTACACCAAATCACTAAATTAAATATCTTAGAAGATACGACGAGTTTAAAAAAATAAGACGTAGACAAAACTGTACCGGGCGAAGCCGGGCCGGGTTGCTAGTTTTAAGAATAATCTGTTAGTGAAAAATATTAACCAATGTACGCTGTAAACAATTATAATAAAACGAATTTTGCATGTACAATAGTTACATCATTTTTTTTTAATTTGAATTTTTTTCGATGATTCGAGGTGGCTTTAGGATACAATTGACTGTGCGTTGCAGCCTGTTCCAAAATCTTAAGATAATTATTTTTTATATTAAATGATGACACATAGTGCCTGAAATCATGTAAAAGATCGGCCACAAAAGATATTTAGAGGTTATATTTTCATATGTAGGTACAATGTATACATCATTATAGGTTACATCATCGTAGACATGATAGGTTATAGATCAAAAAATAATAAATCGTGAAAAAAATCTAAAATGGTTTTAATTAAATCATTCGGTAAATAGCTTTCATGATGAACACGAATATTGAATGTGGATGTTCAGGCGCTGTAAACATGTGCATATATTGTGGACGCCGCGTCTTTAAGTTTACTCAAAAAACGACCGCTCTGCACATCAGCTACTTATAAGTCACCGCCCACCGAGTGACTGACCACTAAAAACGCGCCAAAGTACCAATATAAGTAGCATTTGAATCCATACCTGAAACCACGTCTTGAGTTTATTGTATGCAATGTTAATAGTGTATATTTCATATTTGCATGTAAATATTCTACATTGGTATTCAGCTTATTCTAATGGACGCCCAGCGGAAAGGAAAATGGCGCCGTGCACGTGGCGTGCATTATGCACGCAGATTTTCCTGATAGCTCCTCCCCCGCCGCGCTCGCTCGGTGGCGTGCTCCTCCGCTGGCCGTAGCGCGCTTCCTGGCGCTGCCGCGACCAAAACAGTTCAGGAAGCGCCTAATTTTTAAAAATTATGCTATAAACATGGCAAAAGTACAAAAAATCTTGGTGTATTGTTCGACGAGATACTTACATTGATTTGTTCCGCACACAACCGAGATAACCAACAAAGTGTTGAAATGTCTCCGATACATTTTGAGAACAATTTAAAAAATCAGGTCTACACATACATTTAAGACTCTACACAGCTCTCGTCCGTAGCAATCTAGAATATATTATAATTCCACTGTATGGTCGCGTTCTTTAAAGTTCATTCATTGAGGGTCAAAAGGGTTCAAAACAATTTTTTTAAATTCATAAATTATTATAAATTATACATTTCTTCGTAACAAATTAATTATGATTTCTTAATGAGTGTACCTAAATTAGCGAAGCTGTCGTGTAGGAGAACTGTAAGTGATTTAATTTGTTTGTATAAATTAAATATCTATTGGAATCCCCTGAATATCAGAGTTTACACCGGAACTCCATTTTGTACCGTTCGTCATGCTTTCTTTAATTAAACTATTCCTTTAATAGTCCTTTCATTAAACTATTTTTGTTTTTTTTTATGGTTATGATCGTAGTATTCTGAGATTAAAATTGATTATAATTCATATTAACGAAAACGTTGACTATTTTCGAACGTTGATTTAACACATTCATATTAAGTTCTTGTATTTGCCTTATATTTATATAAAATTAGATATTTTACGTTTTGTTGGTATTGAAAAATTATTAGTGAGAAATGTAAGGCTGAAGACATTACATTAGATGGAATAGAAAGCGAAGGGGGACTGGTATGGTCATGTTCAGAGAATGGGCGGCACCACACTCTTACATCGCGCCACATAGTCAGCCTCACGGAATCCGTCGCCCCACAAGATGGAAGGAAAGTCTGGGAATCCACCTCATAGAAGGCGCTACCTTCTGGAGAACATACCACGTAATTCTATTAAAAAAAGGAAGAAGAAAAAAAAGTATTTTTAGTCATGGGGTGTAGTGCCCCACTAAGCTAAAAAGCAGAATCTCCAACAAACAACTTATTGAATAAATCAATGAAACGTGGATGGAGCAATTTCTATCATTCAAATGAATTATTTTTTTACTCAATCGATAGATATTGAATTAATATAGATAAAAAATATTATTTTTTTATTATTTGATGTACTTTTATATACTTGAAACCTTAAAACCACAAATAAGCTACATGTTATATACCCCAGATGGATGTGGTGAAAATTAAAAACTCGTATATTTTAATATTTGGATGAAAATACGGCAAACAAGCTTAGGTAAAGACAAAAAACAAGAAAGGTAAAATATGACCTCAAGTATCCAAAACTACAAAAAAAAACATTTTTAAAAAAGTATTGATTTACTACCTTTTAGCTTAGTGGAGCAGTGTATTTTAATTAAAATTGTTCACAAAAACCAAACCTTGTCTTCTGTCATTCGGAATTCCTTGCAGCGTTCAGCGCCAAGGCCAAAGTCACTGACACGATATATGTTTCTTAAAAAAGTACCTAAGTGCTATAAAAACTCTTCACACATAGGCTTTGAACGGCCACGATAAAACAGTGTAGGTGAATTATCACTAAATAGTATTTGGAGGCGAAGGTTAGTCTGAAATTTATACTTAACCCATCAACACCCACCATGAGAAATATTTAACGCGGTAAATCGTCAAAATATATGTACAATAGTTATGCATTTTTGAACTCAAATATGACTTAACGGGTTACACTACATTCAATACATACAATACAATACATTCAAACAAAAAAAAATACGACATAATTATTCTGAATTAAATTAAATTAGCAATAATTATTAAAAATGTTCGAACCATCAGCTATGGATCATTCTTATGATATTAATAAGGGTTTACAAATTTTACATACAAATTAAACAGAATCACAGTTTGATAAATTAGAAATTTTGGAAATAAGTGTTAATAGTAAATTGAATATTAAAAATAACCAGATCCCTTTTCAAATAGTTATTTTTTAAATTTATTTTCATGTTAAGTAGGTACTTTATTATTATTAATTTTCCATATTGGTACCAATATCTTTTTTAATATTTTGATTGTCTATACTTCGATTTTTTAATTTAATTTTTTTTTTTATTCATTTTCCATATAGGTATAACTTTTTATTTATTTATTAGGTATAACTTTATTATTATTCATTTTCCATACAGGTATAACTTTTTAAATATTTTTATTGTCTATACTTCGATTTTTTAATTTAATTTTTGTTAGTATACGAGTACAATTGTATCCTGACGGAGGGGCCATAGGCCTTGAAATATGTTGATATTTTCAATGTCAAAAAGTGGTGAAAACTAAGTTTATTTTATTAATTATATTAATAATGTTATCACAAAATTATTTTGCTATTTTTTAAGAAGAACTTAAATTTTTGTTTAACAAATTGTTTTTAATGTTTCAAAATGGCGGATTTATGTCCTGTCCTGCAAATGTCCTTCTCCGTGACGCGTGCAGGTTTTGGAGATAATCATATCGCATGGATTTGAGTGAAATTTATAAGTTAAAAATTGTATTGTTAAATCATTTAGCGTATCGAGAAATATTTTTATATACAAATGGAATCATTTTTAAAATAATTTTAACTTTTTCCTTAAAATAGAATTTAAACTTTGTCGTTACAATACGCTACATCGAAGATAATGTTATTTGTAAGATGTGTGCAAAATTTAACTAAAATCGGCCCAATAGTTTTTGAGATATCATCTCTAAATGTCGGAAAAGAGGAGTTACGAGAAAAACGCAAAAGAATAATGTAAATCGTTTAAAAATTCACATACCACACTTATTTCCAATTGCTAGAACTCAGCTAATTTGAAATTTTTGGATTAGGGATGCTCAAATTATTAACAACTTCAAGCTATAAGCAAAATGTCAAGGTGGTTTATCCCATAAGGTCGTTTTCCCCTTTTGATTTAAATATTCTGAATTGTCAAACTCTCCGATATTAAAAAACTTACACCATAATGATAAATGAAATAGTTATTTTCTTAATTAAAATAAATTATAGAAGTTTCTTAATTAAAATAAATTATAAAGGAAACATGTATGGAAGTCTTTACAGGGTGGCCACAGGGCTTGTGAACTGTGTTAGCTGACTTGAATGACTAATTTACATAATGCAAAGTTCATCAATTCACCAAAATTTAATGATAATCTCTCTATAGACAGAATGCAGTAATTATATTCTTAGACCACAGACATAAAAATGGTAAGTATTTTATTCTTTAACAACCAGCATGTCCATTACAATCATAAAATGTTAATGTTTTGATTCATTTAACATGTTTATTGAAATTTAACATGTTTATTAGTCGTGTTTTTTCTAAAATTCTCTAAAAAGTATTTTATGCATACAAAAATGTATTTATGTTTTCAAACGGTGATGAGCCGAACATTCTTCATTTTACATAAATAAATGGTAATTGAAGGTAGGCGATTTATTGAGTACAAGTACAAAAGTAACTTCCTGATCTCTTATATATCTTAAAGTAAAGTAAATATCGAAGTAATGTTGTGAAAACCTTAAGTACATCAAAAAATAATAAAAACAACCTTGCTTGACAGCATTATTTAAAAAAAAATGTCATCATAAACATTAATTATATTGCATTACTTATAGAGGAAAGAAATATAATAATCTTTTCAAAACAACCCTGATATCTGAGGGATGACGATATCTTGCGTTATGACGCATTTTGACAGCATTTTTAATTTCAATAACAGGCATCATTTTTCTCATTTGTTCAAGAAATAACTAGTCCCCTCCAGTTTTCAGCTTTGAATATCCTACGGATATTATTCCGACAACCTTCAGCCGTCGCTTTGTTATTTTTTCTACGTTTTAGTAAAATCCGCGAGCGTGGAATCTTCGAATGAATTGCACAAAGAATATATTACGGCCGAAAATTGGGCAATGCTAAATATAAATCTTCATCGAATCTATTGCAATGATTTGTGCATTATTGTGTTGTTTTATTTGAATTTATCAATTTTTTAGATGAAAAAGATCGTCAATTGAAATTTGCTACCCCCAAATAAAAAATTACATTTTAATAATAATCTTATTTTTGGATTCCTTGAAATTAAGACGTGATTAGTAGATAATTATTATTTTAACCTGAAAATGGGGAAAACGGAATCATTTGATAATTAATATCTATATCAGGCGAAATTTCATTTAAGTACTTTTAGGAACTTAAATTAAAATTAATTATTATGTCCAACCACAAAGTTAACGCTATGAACATCACAAATATGATATATATTATATATATATTCATTTATCTCCGTTATACGTTCCAATCAAGCAAGTAGTCCTTAGCGAAGACCATACAAACTATTTTAGTAAAGAAATAATCCCCCTTATTCTTAAAATAGCAAAATTGGAATAATGTGATTGTTACAACATCTAGTAACATGACAAGTGTCATAATTTCTATCATTGTGACGAAAATTTTGGCGTTAATTTTAAATTTGGACTATCTGGATGAAGAAAGTAGTAGATGTAAGTATGTAAAACAAACTCACTAATTTTTAAAATAATATTAGTACTTATTTTATATAATTCTACGAGTACCTTACCCGCCCGGCTTCGCACGCGTAGATTTATTTTTTGTGTATCATCATCATTCTTGGCACTACAACCCTTGATGGGTCTTGGCCTTCTTAATAATTTTCCTCTATTCATCTCGGTCTAGTGCCAGCTCTCTCCAGTTTCGAAGCTCTAAGGCAGAGATGTCTTTGAGGACGTTGTCACTCCATCTTAATTTTGGCCTTCCAATTTTTTGTGTATAACCTTAATATATTGATAAATTCGGTCGCGGACTTTTTTATAGAACTTTTTGGGTTCTACAACTTCTCTATAGAAAGTATTTCAATATCTCTTACCATTAAGGCAGCGTTAGTAAAAAACCCATAGCTCGACCATTTTTTCGTCGACTTTATTTTTAATGTAGGTCACCACTAAAAGCCCTTTTACTTTAACGCGGATAATACATAGCCTATGTCCACCCTGAAAGTCTATTCTAAATATTTATGAAAGAATTTTTGAAATCGGATGAGTAATTTCGGAGATTACCTCTTACATGAAAACTTACAAACTTTACCCTTTTATATATTAGTATAGATTCATCAAAAACTTATATTTCAAACAAAACTTCAGATTTCTATGAGTAGTTAGCGTGATGGTAGAAATCTGTTTGACATCCGACATCAAATAAACAGATCTTTTTTAAAAACACCAGACATCGTGGAGCTTCGACATTGCATCAATAGTCTGTGTAGACGTAGAAACAAAAAATGTTATTTCTACTTCCCGTCTTGTGTTTTTAATGACAAATGTTTATAAATCTTTTATACTCCTCATTCCCCTCACTCAACATTTTACACCCTGTAGATCCACCACTACCTTCCAAATGTCTCGTCTAAAAATGCAAATGTCTTAAATGTGAATTATTTAGGTAATTTCACGGACATTAATGAATACGTCCCATCTGTTTTTGAGTTTTGGGGTATTAAACACAATTTTAACAACCTTGTTATTTTAAGAATGAGGAGGAATATCAGTCTTTCATCGATGGCTGAAAGTCTGTCAAATCTAGGATAAAATTAATAAAATTACATTACCCTTTGAATGTGAACTAGTTTATAGGCAATTAAAAAAATATTTACGTTTAAAAAAATTCGTGCGTGTACTCATGTACGCACGGTAGAAGTAATAATTTAAAACTAAAATAAAGACAAAATTAAATGTTTACGCTCAAAGTATTGAGTTGTAAAAATCTACTCCAATCATTGTCGATTATTTTGAGTATCAAAAAAAAATTAAAACCGTACAGAAATGTAAACTCGAACATTTAAAATAATTGTGACAAACGAAAACTTTCTTAAAAAACCATCGAAACATTCGTGAACTCGCAAGAATTCATTATGGCTTCGTTGTTGGCACGTTGTTCCCTTTCAAAAAATGTTCAAGTATTTAAACACTTTCAAAGGTTCCGTATTCAAAAGTTTCTAAACTATATAACTTTGATAACCGCATTGAATGTCGTGCGAAAGAATAAGTTTTTTGTTTTGAAAACGAATATCTGAAAATTATGTCGTTTTTGAAATAAATAATTTCTCGAATATCACCTTTGATCTTTTTTTGGCATGTCATGGCATGGCATGACAAATAAAAAATTTCTTTAAAAACATTGACAATAACATGAAATATAGAAATTTGTACGAGAAGCCCCTTTTTGGCATTTCGATCACACACCTAAAACCGTTAATCAAGAAACTAATTTCCAATTCAATAATCAATCAATCGTCAGCTTTTGAACAGAGAATCTTTATAATTGGTACTCAATTCAAGATGATCGAATATTACTGGAACACTAATTTCAAGTGAATAAATTTTTTACAGTTTAATGGATGCTAGCGCATTTCGTGGTCTCGTATTCCCGTGCGCAGCATGCAATGGATGCGTGTTACAATGAAAATGTTACCCTAAATATTCAAAATAAAAAACAGGTTGTGAATATTTTATTTAATTCGATTTCATATCACCCATTTTCAGAGTGTTCATATGTTTATTCGTCACCGTGTCAATACTGCAGCATAAATTTGAATTTAACATTTTTTCCAGGTTTTCCTAAAATAATAAATCGTAATATTTGGTATCCGGAACGATAAACGATGCTCCATCATTCCAATTGAGTATTCTAAAATTAACGTGATGCACGTACAGACATATATACGCGTATATAGTATATGCATTTAAATTAGTCAAACCTTTTAAAATTCCGCTACGAAGGTCACACCGTATTAGAATTTACATAAGACGAACCTAGCGTTATACACACACAGAATTGCAATCCGCCGGCATCACGTGACATTTGATAACCTGTTTTATTATATGCTAAGTTTTCCTCCTAGTAAAGTATTCCCCGGCAGAAACACGTTCTCTTCACAAAAGTGAACCACAAAGAATCATTACGTGTCTTGATGCTAGGTACATTATAATAATTTTATTTAGTCTTATCGTCGATTTTCACACAAACGCATTTCCATTTCACTACAATTATTTTTTTTTTACAAAATGTCTAGCTATTAATATTTTTTCCTGCATCTCGCTCGATACTTATATATTTTTAGCACTTGATTTTTACTGTATGTACTTTCTTTCAAAATAATAGATGTCGGTAAACAGTTATTTCTATATATCTAGCGAGGTAGAAAATGGCCGAGATGCTTGTTACATATTATCATAATTTATCTGTATTATGTGTATGTATCAAGCAATCAAATGTCTATTTCTGTCCAATGAATGCAGATTTATCGGCAAAGTAATAAAAAATGTAATTATTTTTTTACATATACAGTATGTAACATAGCTAGTCCACAACACTTTACAAGTAGATTCCTATCTTAATTGCGAGTCGAAAATGTTCAAGCAACCATGAGCCAGTTATGGAGATAAAGTTTGAATTTTTTTTCAATATTTCTGACATTTTTTGTAAAACGTTGTATTATCATAATATAGGCATTTTTTTAATCATGTTAAGTATATTTCTGTGATAAAATTTGATACTACACTGAGAAATCAATAAATGTGCTATTCATACAGCAAATAGCGTCCGACTTGACATATCTTCCGTGTTTTGTATTCTTCGATTTCTCGTCATCGACCGAAAGAGTCTTATAATCACCATGCGCTGTGTTGATGATTCCAGATGGAAATCCCAGCAGATGCTGATGTGTCCTGATGGGGGGATACACTCATGACGTTCACGTCAGAGGAATAACAATTTGGTTCTCATTGCCGTAATACGTTCGATGTCACACTGTAATATTACAAACAAATGTTATAATCTATATTATGATGACTCTAAACCATATCAAGTAACGCGCACCTTGCCATTATCAAGAAACAATACATAAAATGGCGAAATCGTATGAAGTAGCGAGTTGTACAAATTATTTTAAAATACATGTAGATAATATTTAATGTGTAGATATATTATCTACAGTTCGCTTATAAAAATATTTAATATATTATTCAAGTTTAATAATTTGTACAGGGTGTACCAGAGATTGCAGCAGAAACTTGGTAGGTAGATTCCTGACTATGTTTTGAGTCTAAAATGTTTAAGAAACCATGACCATGATCAACAGTTGTGAAGGTATGCAATATCAAAGATTGCACTTTTTTTCAATATTTCTTACTTATTTTGCAAAAAGTTGAACTATCATTACGGTAACATATGTCGATTATGAAAAATTCATTCACTTTAACACAACTTAAATAAAATGATAAAAACTTTTGAAAAAATACTTTTTTCAATTTTTGCAAGGTTTTTATCATTTTATTCAACTTGTATTAAAGCGAATGAATTTTTCATAATCGACATGAGTTACTGTACTGATATTTCAAGTTTTTGTAAAAAATAAGTCAGAAATATTGAAAAAAAAAATGCATACTTTGATATTGTATATCTCCATAACTATTGATATTAGGTCATGGTTGCTTGAACATTTTAGACTCATAACATAAGCAGGAATATACTGGCCAAGTTTCTGTTGCTAGCTCTGGTACACCTGTATATGTTTTTTTAAATAATCTGTGAATCTCTCCACTTATTTTTTTATGCTGGTCAATCTATTTATCTGTCATTGCGCATGCGCGCTACATGTGTAACACTTTTGACGTTTTCGCTTTCTACCTTTTATCGCCTTAAGTCGATAGTTCTCTACTTTTCGCTTAAAGAAAGTTATATTCCAATTTGAATCAAGTCGCAGACATAGAAAAGGTTGCGGGCTTTATGTTACGGTCACATTCATTTCAAGACATATTTTATTTATTTATATTTGAAAATTTTTGGAATTTTGGAAATTTATTATTGCGCAAAAATGAATCACAGATATGTCCAATAAAATAAAAATACATATACGAGTAGAAGTGGTTATTAAAGAAATAGTTATTAAAAAGATAATCATATTTTTGAATACTCAGATGTAGGCAATTATAAACTAAAAATAATTAACTATTCTGAAGCGTGTTCCACTACGGCTTTTCTGAGTGCGCTCACCTAGGACTTCACACCAGATAGTTCGTCTATATAAACTTTTGTATTAATTATCTATTGCGGCAATTTCAACGGGTTTTATAGGCTTCGTGCACATTTTGTATAAAGTTAAAAACCGCAATCTTCAATTCCCAGAAAAATTTATTTAAGCGGTTACATTACCTTGAGGCATCAAAAAACGGATACATTGAAATTATAAAAAAATGACTAACTATTGCACATATAAAAATCGTTTTACTTTTACAGATAATCATGTCGCCGTAGTTTGAGTGAAACGAGAAAGTTAATTTTTTTATTGTTAAATGAAGTAGTTTATCGAAAAAATTGTTTTTTTTGTACAAATGGGATCAGTTTGAAAATAATTTTCATTTTTTACCTAAAAAATATTAAAGTTGAAAATGTATAATAAGCATACGGCGCATTATATCAAAAACTTATTAGGCGATATCAAAAATAATGTTATTAGTAAAATATCTGCAAAATGTGAACAAAATCGGCTAAATACTTTTTCATATGTCATCTAAAGTCTGAAAAGGGGAGTTTCGCAAAAAACGGAAAAGAATAATGTAATTGTACAAAAATTCACCTATCACGCTAACTTCAAATTGCTATAACTCACCCATAAAATACTAAAAAAATGAATTTTTTGAAAATGTGAAGATGGTGAATTAGCACGTAGCATACATATTATATAGTAATTATAATTCCAGAAGAGGTGATAATTAATGATAATTAATGTTAACTCCCACCATGGCTAGTCAACCCGATCCTCAAATGGAACGATGAGTCTCCCGAAAAACGACCGCAAACATCCTACAAAATGAAGAGATTTCCTTGAATTCCATTAAAAATAAAGTGAATCAACGCTTTCTCCCGTATTCAGTATACTCGGTAAAAAATTTTTGATAAACACAACATTCTAATTTTTTATACAGATGTCCCAAAAGTCAACACCATCCCTTGGACCGGAAAATTAATATTTGTTCTTACTAAAAACCATTCGTTATCGAGATATTGGCACTTTTGTGAATTTCGTGAAAATTGACACCTTAACTAAATAGTTCTGCTACTAATCACAGTCTAAAGTGAGCACAGAGTCTAAAATAAAACTAATAATGCTATTATTACCTTTGGAAAAAAATCATTTTTGCCCGATTGATGTTTTTTTTAATTATCTAACTTCGACTCTTAATACTGTAAAAAAATATGATGAAAAGAGGTTTTGCGCCACCCTGACTACACACGCGTATAAAAAAAGTAAAAATTTCTAATCATTTTAATATTGCTGCATTGTATTCAAACAATGGATATATTATCAGTGTGCACGTGTACGTACGGGACGTGTAAAAAAATAAAAAATAAATTATAATGTTAATAAAAAAACAAGCAGAATTTTTATGTTTGTTTATATTTCGCTTGATTGCCTAAATACGTAATTTCCGCTACAACAAACCCGGACCTATCCGAATACTAGAACAATTATGTCCCAACACCAAATTTAAAAGACTGGTGCTCGCTATCTGGGATGTGTCTCTTGGCCCGGCAACCTTGTATTTTTAGTTTGACGGCCAACCGACTTCGTACAGATGAAAATGTGGAGGAAAAAACTCGTTTACCGGGCTTCGTGGCACGTATCTTCGCTCCAAACCTCCGTACGCCAAACTCCGTTTTATAAGGAATTGTGATGAAGATGATATTCACACCGCCTACTCTGTGGACTTTTAACTCCTTCTTTTATTTTATATTTTTGGGAAAGATGACAGCAAATCTTAAAATTATAAAAAACTAACCCGTAAAAACCAAATTTTTATTATACTCCCTTTCTCATTGAATCAGGTTTCATGCCTACTGCACGCCTCGGGGTCATTACTCATTTGTATCGATTCCAATTTGAAAAAAACATTAAAATTTCTAAAAATCCAAAATTATAGTATAATTATTTTTAAAAATTTAACGAAATTTTGTTAGATCATTGCTATCGACGCCACGAGTCTGCCTGCAAAGTTTCAGCTCGATTGTATCACGAGAAAAGGGTTAAAAATCGATCCAAAGTTTTTCCGGCAGCCAACAAATCGCAGACGCTACGAATTAAAAGAAAGGGAGGAAAAATACTAAACCACGCCAATTATGACTTTCATGTGATGATTTTTAATGATATAAGTAAAGTGTGACAAAATTAGATATTTTTTGACTACTAAATATTTTGCGGAGGGGTGAAGTGGGGCGTAAGATCAGGATAAAGAAATGAAGGATGGGAGCAGATGAGAACATAAATTAAGTGAACTAATTTGAGTGCGGTTGTGAAATTAATTTTCGTTTTATGTCCCGACTGGAATACCTCGGAAGCTATTTAGGATTAACCCGTTTTTTACAACACTTAGTAACAAATTTTTTTCCCTATCCAATGATTTAAAATAATATGTTTTTTTATTAGACGGAAAAAAAATTGTAAAAATTGTTTATGTTGACACTGGTGTTGTGTTGTGTTCTTACAAAAATATAGATAATACGTTAAAAATGTAAAACCGCAGGCATAAATATATTTGTTATGCATATACATCCAGTATTGATGATTCTCACTCGCCCCAGACTTCTGAGGCATGCACTTTCTGTACTGAAACATCATAAGTACTCATGATACATATATTTTCGATTAATTAATGGAGAACATATTTTTAAAAAAATATTAGATTTCTAACGACTCCTCGCCTCTGGTTTTTTTTCCTATTGAATCTACAAATGAATTTGAACTTGAATACTAACTTGCTATCAGAGTAATAATACTGTAATATTTTATTATATAATATAATGTTTTAGTAATCATACTTCATCAAAATATAATTGATATTTTATGAACCCTCCATAAACATGTTGTCCATAAATTTATAGATATATAAATCAAGAACAATTTTATTAAAAATGTATTTTATTCAAGAGTGCTGAACTTAAAATAAAATGCTTGGCACTGACTAACTACTATACACTATTACACAACTAAAAAAAAATTTTAAATGAGCACTCTTCAATCACCCAGTACCGTACAAGATAAAATACATTCATTACTTACTTAAGAATTTGCAATTTGTAAAATTATTCAAACGAGATTTTTAACTCTGAAATTTAAAAATTATTAGTTTGAAATTACATAACATTAAAGAAAATATTCGGGAAAATTTTAGACCAAATACACCAAACGGTATTACCTATCTTGTTTTAAAAAATTAATTTCAAAGCGGATTGTTAAAAAGTTAAATTTAATTAATTCGGACAACTGTAAATAATATTTGTATTTTAATATTTTGAAATTTTGATCATTGTATATTATTAGTACATATTTCTAGTAATTTTTTTTATAATGAAAATAAACATATTTATTTGCTGCTATATTATACTAACTAACTCACTTACTTATCACGTTTCTGTGCGGAGGTAGGCAGAAAAAATGGAACGCCACATTCTTCTATCCTGACGCACATCTCGCTATTCATCCGCATTTATACTACATCTTACATACATGCTGGTCGATTGACGTTGAGGCGATGAGGTGATGAGGCGGTCAGGCTCCAGGATTTTAATATCTAGTTTACCTGGTCGTGCCAACCATCCGCGGCCATCCTCTATTTATTGCACCGTCAACTCTTGCATCACAAAAAAAAATCTTACTATTCTCTCCTCATTCCTTCGCTCAGCGTGATCGAACCACCTAAGCGACTCTTTTTACATGCTTTTATTAACTCTCTTTTTATGTTTTCCTGTTGTTTGTTTGTTGTGGTGGAATTTCGTAAATGATTTTTCACCAACTTCCCGACTAGCTAGAGCTCTGAAACTTTCAACATTTACGTAAAGTGGATGATTATATATTATTAAATCATTATCGACATGATTTCGTCATTATTTCGATTAAAATTAATAATCACATCACTCAAATTAAATTAATAATCATGTCTCTTACAAGCGAGAGCCGCAGTAACAGCTGAAAAATGCCGTTCGAAAATTTGTTTTAAACTTTAAAACAACGTGTTAAAAATATATGAACACCGCATTGGTGATTTTAAAAAATCGATAATGAATATATGCAAAGAAAATGTATAAAAGCATGTCTTCAATTTTTATTATTTACTTTTTAGTTTTCATTCTATTCACATTCATTCACCTTATTCCCTGTAGCCCACTCTTTGCGACTTATCCTTTAAGTCTTTCCGTTCCTATCGAACATATTTCCCAAATACACAGACTTATTCTTTATACATCATTCAAAATGTTGATATTTTAATTACGTATTTGTTTCGCAATTACTTTTTTTTGTTACGTATGAAGGTCTCTCTCCTCTTTTAACTGTGATCTTGTATACAATTACAAAAAAATATATTTTGTCATGTAACTTTTTTATTTATTTTTTTACCAATTAACGCCCTTCGGAGCTTTTACAAACAATAAAGTATAGTGTACATTAAATTGATAAATACTTTTATCAATACATAGTGATTTCCCATGAAATATAAACAAGAAAATATAGTAATATAAAGTGGAAAGTAAATACATAGCAATAGCACAATATTAAAAGATAGATATAATATAAGGTAAAAAGCAAGTATATACCAAAAGCAGGAGCTTAAAGAAAGCATAATATAATAAAAAATACAACAAAATAAAATAAAAATAAAATAATATAAAGTAAAAAGCAATAGCACAAGTTTAGTAAAGCATAATATAATAAAAAATTTACATAACAGTTTATCATCTCACTCTATCAGCAACTTAAATATAATCCACTTATTTTACGAATACTACTAGTCTTTCAATACATCTTTTAAAATACATATGTTTAAATATTATATAGTTGGTGGCAAAAACGTCAAGTTGCTCGTATTCGTTCGCTAGTCTAAGAAGCCTTTGCAGTGGGGAATTAAAAACGTAGTTGATAGCTGCAGTTTCCAAGGCAAAACCTGCATGACTTATATTTACGCGAGATGGAACACGCAAGCAGATACGTTCTAATAGTTGAGGACAGTCAATAGTCAATAGTGATGTCACTTGTAGAGTCCGATTGTAAATCCAGATATGAACGAAGAGCCTCATGAATGCTGTTTTTAAACGGATAAAGAAGCACCCATCTATGCATCGCGTCTTCATTTTTGGTTATACCAGTCAAGCCTCCAGTAACTGCTGAAGATCGATTTTGAGACTGCTCTAGTGCTAAGTCGGGGCTCACCGTATTAAATGTACCTTGTTTTATTTCTTACTGATTAGCGAATACTTTTGCTACAACCTGCTATATCTGCATAAACTTGTTCTGCAATGGAAGTATACATATCTGTAATGCAATGCTATTTCTCGTTGTCTTATTTTTCTTCACGTACATAACTCTTATATACATATATATAAGTTTCTTATTTTATTTTAATAGGTGTAAACCGTAGAAATAAAATTAAATTAAAATAACTCGCCATGCAACATCGACGCCATGAATATTCTAGTGCTGCGAACTCTGGTTTATTTTGTAACTTTTTACTAATGTCATCTTTTCTTCGATGTGCTGCTTTTTGAATACTTATAAATGACTGTGGTTTCGGTTCCTTAACCAAGTCACCTGCTTTATCACAAAACAAAGACGATAACTGGTTGGATCTTTTTCTTTTCACATTTGTCACTTGTAGCGACATTGCTCACGTATTTTAATAAAACAGTTATTAATTTATCACTCAAAAATGACAAAACTCAAATGCTATTTTACAAACACGAAAAAATATACGTTACTCACAATGGTTTTTACCCTACTGTTGCACAAAGACATTAAAGGGCTAGGTACGCTACTCTGACGCTTGGGGGCGGGCTATTTAATTAGGAAAAAAGGGAAAGGAACCGATAAAGCTGCTGACAACATCCAGTTTTTATTATTTGGTGTCTTAGGTATAAGAAGTTGATAGCATAGTTGCCGGTCCTCATATTTTGCATACTCAAGTACCTCTGGCGCCTGGGCTATATCATTTAATTTGTTTTTTGTCATTAAATATATTTTTTAACTACAATTTATGATTTTTTAACGATTATTTCTATTTTCATTTTATTTCACAACAACTTTAATTATTAAAAAAACAACTAATGACACTAATATTATAACCATTAAAATAGCTCAATAGCATGTACTCAATCGATTTACTTGCTGCGTAGAGGGGGGGGGGGGTATAAAAAAAAATTGGGCCACATTCATATTGTTAATCTATAAGCTTTTCTGAACTAGAATCAATTGTCAGAATGCGGTCCTCATATTTTGCATACTCAAATACCTCTGGCGTCTGGACTAAATTTTACTCGACGGTATGTCACGCTTGTAATTGACAAATCTACGCTACCTACGTTAAAAACATACGTTTTGCATCATACACTATATTTTCAATAATAAATCTATTAACACAAATCAATAAAAAGAAACCGGGATGTTTCATTATTGAAAGTAACAGTTATTATTACGTAATAGTAGAATACTCTTCCAATAATAATATTTCCCGTCACGTCTTTTTTGTATCTTTCTGCATGTTATGTAAATCGTTCGAAATATTAGTTAATCCTCTCTCCGCGCGCCTTTTTCGTTCACACATGTCAGTTGCCGCTCGTACCGCCGCGTTGCCAAATTTCCTCGCCTCGGTGTTGCCATCCGCCGCCGAAGGCCGCGGCAGCGTCGTCGCGCACACACTCGAGTAGGTACCTCCTGCCCACGCAGCGCCTGCCGGTCTCTAATATAATCAGCCGGCTACGTAATGAGTTTATAGTACAACCGGGCACATTCCGACCGGCGCGGTTTTCGTCATTGATTGCCGAGACTATTGTGATTCGGATGCGTCCATTTGCGCACTTTGCGGTTCAGTGATACTAATTATTGGTAGTGCGCAGGCGGTTCGTAATATCTATGGTCTATTTAAGAACTCGGAGCTATAAATGCGTTCATTCAATATTATCATTAGAAAAATTATGATAATATTTATATACTAGCGGTACTTTTACATGCCGGTTCCTATTTAATTATTTATAGCCGACACTCATGAAGAAGAAATAACGACAAATCAAAATATTTGAACATTTTTTTTTGTATTTCGCCGACAGATTATGGCACTTACTATTTTAAACCATGGCGACTGTGCGTGCGTAAAATAATGCGACAACGTAGTTAAATAATAATTATTATAAATAAAATAGACATAAAAATAAAATAAGAAAAACATTTCCGACACCTGGGAATCGAAACCGAGTCCCCCGGGTGGGAGCCGGATGTCCTACCACTAAACCACGCGGGAGATGCCACCGACCGCGTATAAAATGTTTATGAGCACTTAGTATTTACCTCAAAAAATATAAGAATGTTCTTAGGTTTTCACGGCCACTCAAATCTTTTTGGTTTGTGTCTTTTGTGTCTGATGTGTTGATCAACACTTTAGTCCCGATGATGGACCTTGCAATGGGATCCGAAACGTCGGCCAAAAAGGTCGTAAAAACACGGCTTAATTTTCCAAAAGACACAAACCAGAAGATAAAAAAAAATATGTTTTATAAAATATATTGTGCGCTGCATATTTTTTTGTACAAATGGTTCGCTTCTATGCTAAGTTCTATATGTAGTCTGTTTTTAAGGGTCTCGCATACGATAACGGCAACTTCCGTAGGTCTCCGTGTTCGAGCTCGCTCGTCCGGGGTTCAAGCCGCATCTCCGGTATTTCCAAAGAAGGGAATAAATAGAATGCACTGTTTAAAATCATCTCTTTATATAAATAAAAAGCGTTTTAAAATCAAGAAAATACGTAAAAATTTCTTGCAAATTTAAAACATAACTTTATTAATATTGAATACTTCTTAATTTCCTTAGTACGGATTCTAGATAATAAATTATATTTAATACGTATAAAAAAAATTATTATGCATACATATAAATAATCATTAAAAATTGGCGCCGCCTAGGACACTAAAAACGATTTGTTGGCCGCGGCCTGTCGATTAATGCTTATATTTTATTAATTATTGTAAATAATGTCCAGTTTATTACTTTTATATAATAACAAATGTTCTATCTAAGTTAATGCCCTAAAAAAATTGCAGTCTAAAGTATACATTCTGTTATGAATAATAAAAACCCACATTTTCGTAAAAAAAAACGCCGAAATATGCATTTGCAGTGAATGTCCAGTCTTAAGAATATTTTTTTACTTAAAATTATGACTGAAAAAGTTCCCGAAGTTTTTGCTACTAGCTATGAGACACCCTATATAATTAACGCTGGTGTTGTTCGCTGTCAGTCTAGAATTTTTTATATACACCTCAATCAATATGAAAAAGTATTTACTTCCTTTCTTTTAACTCGTGGCGTCTGCTTGCTTGTTTCCTTGACTAGAAAACTGTGGATCGATTTTTAACCCTTTTCCCGTGATCCAATCGAGCTGAAACTTTGCAAGCAGACTAGTGGCGACGATCAAAAAGATCTATCAAATTTTCGTTAAAAAAATTAATACATTTTTGGATTATTAAAATTTTTAATGGTTTTTTTCATACAACTTACTAAGTTGTATGAAAATATTTCAACGCGTCTGGTAGACACTAAACCTGATAATAGTATAAATTTGGATTTTTGGGAAATTTTTTATTACTCCCTTTCGTAGCGTCGCTCGACCGAAACCCAACGCCTAGGTTAAGCGCCAAACCAGCTTCCACTAGTAAATGAAAAAGGGAGTATAATAAAAACTTGTTTTTTTTGGGTTACTTTTTTAAAATTAAATTAATATAAAAATTTATGAATTAATTAGATACGTACGCAATGCCTAAATTTCCCATCAAAATTAATCCCGGAATAGAATATTGGTGAGATTGTGGCACGTGACCGGGTGGTCGAGAGATTGATCTGGTATTATATATAAACTCTGTATCGGTTTTATCCCAAAGGCATCTTACATAAGTTACATCAAAGAGGGATAACTTTTTGAAGGCCCTCAAAGGGGGCGAGACGTGCGATTATTATAAAATATATATTTTAGATATTCTCGAGTCATTGCTTGTCAAACTTATTGCGAACAGATCGGCACCTCTTTGGATACAGAGCTGTCGAGTTGTGAGTATTGTATATTGATTCCGAGGAAAAAAGTATGCTAATTTTTTCGAGGTGCCCAGTTCACTCTTGATGGCTTCTGTACTGGATCGTTTGATTTTATTCTGCGCTTTGCATTTGGTAGACATTTTATTGATTTGTTATCTCTAAAATAAAGTGTTTACTTCATAAATCGGTTCAAGTTTCGATGTTTTAAAAATCTTTTTAATTATTTATTTAACCACATTCATGTAATTTTATGAAGATAATGCTAGTTGAGCTATTTTCGTGAAGCGAAAGGAGAAAATTATAAGAAATGTTGGGTTCGAAAATTAAATTACGAAATGAATATCTAAAACGATTGTGGTATTGTGGACCTCGGAATAACAAGGTATCGTCTGAAATTTACATCAAACTATTGAGCTTCAAAATTTTGAATAATAATTTTTGATATCTGTCCCAAAAGTTCAATAAAATAATTTTATTTCTGATTTAGGACACGTATAAAAGTCGGATGGGGTATAAAAGCAAAGGCAGCAATATAAAAAAAATGTAGTCGTCGAGGATTACTAATTTATAATGCACTGAATTTTATATTTTATGGGAAACGTGATATTGGAATGGTAAATACATAAAATCTAGAATTCAGTACATTTTAAATTAGTAATCCTCGGTGACTGCATTCAAAACATTTTTTCAATCGTTGAATACTGCTGTCTTTGCTTTTATACCCCACATATAAAATGTACCTACCTACTCTTATATGTTCTAAAAGTTCTACTTAAATTAGCTTTAATAAAGTTTATTTTCTCATTATCATCTTAACTATGAGGAAATTTGTCTTAGGTAATTTAAAAGCAGAAATTATTCTAAGAATTTTTATACGAAAAAGTCAATTTTGTATCAAGGCCACGAATTATGCCCCTTGATTCTAAACTTTTCATAACTGATCATCAAATAAAATGATGAATGTAATGTTTATTAATTTTCAGAACTTCTTTATTTTCATGGCACCGCATAATAAACCTTGCTCTCGGGTTTTACCCATCGTCAAAAACGTATCAAATATTTTTATCTTTTTGGTATAACAAATATAGGATCTATTAATATCAATTGATCAATTATTTCGGAAAAAATCTGTACGATTTTAGAGTGGAAGCTGTGCGCTGTTAAACAGTTTTTTTTAGATTTTAGAAGGGTTAGAATGAGTATTATAAAGTATGGATTAGAGTGTTCCCTAGACGAGCTTGTAAATCAAAGGTTAATTTCTCACATTACTACACGGAACGAACGCACCGAAATCGTTTGGCATGTTCATTATTTCCATCTACAACATCAGCACGAAGATCACTATGTAAAAATCTGCCAACTTATTATTAACTACATATGTAGATATGTTATGTATGTACAATATTTAATACGCAAGTAATGTTATGAGATTCAAGATAACAATTCATTTAGTATTTACCTCCATCGCTTTTAATTTTTTATTGTATTTTTTAAAAGTAAAGATGCGTTCACGGTGTAGATACATGTCACATCAAATCCTTCCTTTTCAAACTAAGCTAGCCGCTTGTCCTATGAAAAATGAACTAATCTCCTGGAAGGAGACTCGAACCTCCAACAACTAGACCTTTAGGCGAGTGTCCTAACCACTTAACCACCAAGCTACTGACTTCAATACATAATATGGCGCCTCTGTATCTTCAAGAGCACTGCATCCCAGATAAATTGAATGGAAAACGCCAAATTCTGAGGTCGGCCACTACCTCAGCTCCAGAAGGGTTGTAGAATCGATCAACCATTGCCAGAAGACGTTTAGTGAACTGGCATTTTCGGTGGCAGGCCCAACGGCGTATTAGGATAATTCAGAACAGTTAGTCCGAAATAGTATTAAATAAAAAAAGACTAACAACACCTTTTTGAAAAATCATTTCCGTGAGTTCGCAATGTTAAATTTAAAATTTTAGTGTATGACTATGCCTACATTTTTTGTGTAAAGCTCCCTTGAGGTGATTTTTTTACAAAAATGACGTCATATAAATTATCCATTTGTATTAATGTTAATACATAGAGATATTCCGTCAATAAATGTAAATGAAGTTTTTATAACTGCATTATTTTATAATATATAATGCTTGGAGTAAGCCTAAGAGATAGAAATAGAAATGATGAAAGTAGCGAAGCTAAAATGGCAATGGGCAGGGCATGTTGCAAGGCAGGATGCTACAAGATGGACTCCCAGAGTTCTGAAGTGGAAAGCTTGGGAGAATAAAAGAAGCGCCGGAAGACCTCAAAAAGGATGGGCCGACGATATAACCGCTGCGGGAGGAAAGAAGGAAGGATGGAAGGGTATGGAAGAGGCCTGTATCCAGCAGAGGAGAGATGAAGGCTGAAGAAGAAGAAGAGAAGAAGATTATTTTATAAAATACAATAGCAAAAAAATAATTAATTAATTTTTTTTACTTACATAAATGTCAATTTTTTTCATCTATAAATTTTGATAGTCGTACCATCTGTGACTCCTTATTAACTGTAACAAAAGCGATGTTCTACATTTTTTATACATGTAACTTTTTGTACTTGCTTCTTCATTATGCTTTGGGGTTCTGTGTTAGAGGGCTGTAGGACTGTTCTGTAATTCAGCTTTTGGGAACTAGTAACCTTCAGGTCGCAGCTGGACCGGCGCCAGTCGGGAGCACGTGGCTTCTTAGAGAAGCCAAACCGGAAAAGACAATCTACTAAACAGCGAGCTCAGGCTGAATTACGCAATCAGATTGTCGAGAAACTGGATGAAATTCTACACCCCTTGTGTGGACGATCAAATCCACACTCGTTAATTTCTTAAATTTAAAAACAATTTCGTGAAATATTATTAAATGGGACGAAATAAAAATATGATAAGCTAGTAAAATCTGACGTAATTTTCTTCTCTTCGACTACAAATTCGAAGTCTTACGCAAGTTTTGTGGCCCAATACGAGATATAGCAAACTCCCGATTATTCTGGGTCTCATTAACCGGGTTGGGGGTTACCTAGGGCCATAAAACGTTTCGTTTTTTTATTTTACGAAATTCTTTATTGATAATCGAAATATAAAAATACTTTAATTTCAACTAAATAATATGACGTAAATAAAATAGTAAACTCGTGAAGTTATGAACAGGCAGAATTGCGAAATTGTGAACATCCCGAATCACAATATTTCGGGAATTTTAATAATTTTGAGTTGTGCGTAAATTTTGCATCCGCGCAACAAATAAACGCCCCGTTTTTATTTTTAAATGTTTAGTGTGTGTAATTATTTTTCTATTTTATTATATTATTTTATATGCTCAATATAGTACTTAGTTGTGTGCGATTATGTGTACATTTTTTCGAATTTGAAGTCGCGTGTTTGTAATTATTTTCCGATTTTTTAGTGGAGATTATCCGGGATTTTTTCCCTACCGCCCTGGATAGTCGAAAGTCTATACTGTTTCTTAGCTGAAAGATTTTAAGAACTTGGAACTTCGGAAACTGTATACCACCCCAGGCATGAGAGCAAATTAGTCCCATAAAATGCATAAAGCCCTCGTCCACCAGCCAACGAGATCGAGACCGAGGGGAGACCAAGCCGAGGAGATCAGCAGACAAGTCAAGACAGCCGTGCAAAAGGAGGGAGTGCCCGGCAGACCGCGTTACGAAGGTCACGATCCACAAGCGATGGATAGCGCTCTGTTGTGACTGCGATGGTCTCCCGAACTGAACGAGACATTGTAATCATAAGGGTTTAACTAAAGAATTCAGAGATAGTGAAATAATAAAAAATATATCTTAGAATTTTTTCAACCATTTTTTATGGAAAAAATGTATTTCGAGAAGGACTCGAAACCCCGTGTTAATAATTTTTGAGCTGATGTACCTAAGTGCCCGTCAAAAAATGATAATCTATCAAGTTATCTTTATCCACTCCGCAAAGATTCACATCGAGGTTACGCATACCTCGTGCGTCTAAGCAATAAATTCACGGCAGGCATAAACCCTCCAGCTATTCTGGTGCAAATATGCATTTATATGTTTGCAGTTTGGACTCTCGTGTATGCAAAAATAACCAAATTTGAAAAAAATCAAAACTTTTTCCAAATTGCGCCGTGCACCTTATTTACCAGCAAATATTCAAAATAATGTGGATAGAAAATATACTGCACAATGCTTCATTATTTCACTCTCGGCATTAGTAACACATTTTTTGCAGTAAATTTCTCACAAATTTCTAAAAAAAAAAAACGTTAGCAAAATCATGTCGATTACACAGTTACTGATAACCTGGCTTCACTCGGTTTTATAATTTACTTAAAATTGTGAAGAGCCCATTTGAACTTCTCTTCGTTGAAAAGTCCAATAATTTTTTCTTAACGATTTTATGTGATCATCATTATCAATGGCTCCACAGCTCATTGCAGGCCTTGCCCTCCTCCAACATTCCTCTCCATCTTCCTCTATCCTGACACGTACTCATCCTGATCCCTGTACCAATCCCTGATGCTTATGGTTTTCAAGCCTTTCTGCTCTCCATTCAGCATCGGAGTTTGGGGTAGATTTTATGTGATACACACATTATATTTCTTCGTCTCAGGCAACATATTCATTTACAATAATCCCTCTGTTGTTGTACCATGACGATATATGTATAATTTGAAGCTTCCCCAGAAGTGTCCGATATGCTGGAGAAAACCGCGTTCTCAAGTTTTAAGATAACGCCTAAAAGACTTTTTATATATTATTTTTATCTACCGTGCCGGTTATATCATCTTGGTTTATATTAATAGTTCGTTTAAACAATAGATTTTTACAAAAATGAGTTGTTTGATTGGTGGAAAAATCTATGCATTAAACGAAAGTTACAATAAACCAAGATGTAATAAAACAAATTACATTAATCTATTAGAAAGACACGTATAAAAATGTGTCAATCAAAAAAATATTCCAACAGCAACCAGGACATGAATCGGGGCTTTTTATTGCCAGTAGAATACTGTTACGAGACTACAATTACGCCATAGTAACTTTATATATACATACAATCATAATAATTAATAAGATACCTATTATTTCGTATTAAAAGTTACGATTTTTTCATTTATCATAGAATAAATTCAAAAATTGCAAAATATGGATAAAATGTGATTTAATTTAAAAATATGTATATATAAATTTATTACAAAATTGGAGTATCATTCAAATTGATTAAAAAAATGAATTTTTTTGCCCAAAATATATTTATTTACAGTCACAGAAACATATTGTTTAATAAATAAAAAATTTCCTAAATTTCGTTAACTTTTCGTATTGTAGCATTTTATTATTTTTAAATCTAAGCCTTTAACGACACTAATGCAATACAGTACCTATCAAATATATGTAGTGTGATCAAACGTATATGTAGTGTGCCATAACATATAACTGGGGTGCGGTTGATTATGCGGGTAGCTTTCGTCCTCAATATTCCAAAAATCGACGTGATCAGTAATTTGATGCTTGAGTTGATACCTACTTACAAAGTGGATTAATCTTACAATCAAAAATATATTAGATCCCACATTTTTATGATTCCTTTTCGAAAATTATAATTCGATAATTTTAACGTATGGGATAATTTGACATAGATTTAGTAAAGTGCTGAAATAGTTAACATTGTCGTTATAAAAAAAGGTAACATGTTAACTATTTTTTTGAAGATCAATACTCTAATTTTGATTATAAAACATGTCGTTAAATATTTGTAAAACGGGTTGTTAATTTTAAATATTTTTTTCTTTGAAGAGTAGTAGATTATTATTTTATTTAAAAAAAAGCAACGCGTCCACGGAATACACGTTACATCAATGTTTTTACTATTCAAAATAAACTAAAGGCGTATGCTGTAACTTGCTCCTCTCCTAGAAGATTAAAAGAGACAGAAATATTTAAAATTACAATAGAACATCTAAATTATCTAACTAAAAAATTATCTATGTCGGAAGAGGAATAAATCATTGAAATTTTTTAATTTAGTAATGTTTCAGTAAGAACGATTTCCGTTGTTAAAAAATCTATATTTCTATCAATATACATTACTCCAATTCGATTAGTAGAATAGTTCTCTCAAACAAATGAAAATCGGATGAAGTGAGTTTTCCGCACAAAAGTTCGGTAGCAACTCTACGCTAATTGAAAGTGAAACGTCGCGCCTATAGAAAACTTCGGCAATCTTTTTACATTTTCTCTTTTCTTTTCCCTACAAACCGCGCGGAAATCCGGAAATAAAGTAAAGCTCCGTTCAGACCGGTGGCGGTGCACGAAAAATCGTACATTATCTGACTAACTTCAGTCGGGTACCTGACGTCAGAATGGTCAATAAGCGTGACACCCTATAATAAAAGCAAACCATATGACGTTTCAACAAAATGCAGAGATGTAGGACCCGAAAACTTGATTATTTGGCAAAATGTTATTATTTAGTATTATGGGAATATGGTTTGCAAAATATTGGATTTACCTAAAACTTGATCTAGAGAATATATATTTTTAAATGATTGCCATAATTGAAGTAATGTACGAATAATGTATACGTTTAGGGAGTTTTACAAACTAAACACAAAATAAATAAATATAATATATTATACATACAGTTTATGTAGAAAACAATCGTGATATATTGGCAAATTTGCTACTCGTGTTTTTTTTTGTTTAATTAATTGTGTTAACTGTACTACGAATAAAATTATAAAAATTCAGATCTCAAAAATGCAAAGCCTTTGAATTGATAATTTTGGAATGAATATAGTGTTCATAAATGAAACACAAATGATTGTTATTTTGGCATATAAGTACATGAAATTTGATTTATTCACTTGTAAAATGTGCCTTTTTCACACGTCAAAACCGCCTCCTTAAAGCGTTAAAAAGTTTTTTTTTTAAGTATATTAATTTCTTATCAAATCGACACTTTTCTCTGACGTATATATACACTGTTGGATCTTAAAATAACCGAGTAACAAAATATAAATTCTCAAAATCTGATTAATAAATCAATCTCTTAAATGTGATTAATGAAAACCGTCACGCACTCCAGAGTAGTAGCAAAAATTGTTTGATTTGCATTTGAAAAGTGTCGTCTATGGGCGGGAAAAAGTTTAGCAGATTTCGGCGTCGGAGCACCTTTAGGCGCCGTCTGGTGGGCGCCGGTGGGCGCTGACGCTGACAGGGCGACAATTTACAGCCGCGCGGGATCCTCGCCCCGGCTCCACCCCTTCCCCCCCCACCCACCCCAGGGGGCCGGCGGCGCTTACCCCACATATCCCTTTATGAATTACCTGATTCGAGTTTCGTCTCCTTAACAATGTTTCTATAGACATTATCACCGAGCATTAAATTACTGAAACCCGTAACCACAGACATCGATACATAAATTACAGTTTTTAAAAAAATTGTGTTCTCAATATGATTTTATGGAATGAAACCATGGACGCTCACCGAAGAGTTGATATGGTCAATTGATGTTGTGGTTAATAAATAAAGAAACAGAAATAATAAAAGCCCAAAAAATTCAATATCTCGGACATCGAGCTAAAAAATCTCATGGCTAAAAAACAAAGACAGTGGTTTGGCCACTCTTCTGTTGAGCTATTTCGGGTCGTAATAAATAAAGGGATGAAATTCGTTGAATAAATAGGGTACAAGAATAAGAAACAAATAGAATATTGTATAAAACTAACTACACTCGTGAAAAATCACGGGATATAATTATTGCAGGATTTTGAAGCTAAAAATTCATGAATAGAAAACCTATTGTTTTTTTTAAATTTACCTTATTCGCTTAAACCTTAAACAAAATATAATAAAATAATAATATGAAAATGTCAAAACTTGTAATTTGGTGAGGGCGATCCTTGCGTGTTGCGTGAGCCCGCGCTGATTACGTATCACACTATTATCTAAAGTTTTAACTCCAGCGTCATTCCAGCAAGTTACAGGCACTGAAATTAGGTGTCTCATAGCTAGTAGCAAAAACTTCACAGATGGATTCCTGCCTTGATAATAAGTTGAAAGTGTTCAGGAAACCGTAACCAACCAATATTTCTGACATTTTTTGCAAAAAGTTGATCTATCATTACAGTAACTTATATCGATTATTAAAAATTCATACGCTTCAATACAACTCAAATAAAATGATAAAAACTTTGCAAAAATTGAAAAAATATTTTTTTTATTGTTTTTTTATTTATTTAATTTATTTTATTTCATTAAATATTTTTTTTGTGATTGTTTATTATTATTATTATTATTTTATTATAAATAAATCATGATAATATATTTATTTATTATTATTATTATGATTTATTTATATGATTAAAATTTTATTTTCCAATTACTGTCATTAAATAACAATTGTACTGCAATAAATGCGCTACTAAATAATGTATTTATTTCATTCATATAACTAGGATTTTAAAATATTAACTCTGTCGACTAAAGTACTAACGTACCTAGACCTACATAATACATACTAAGTACCTAGATAACGGTCGTTTGGGATAGATTTTTTTTTCTGAAATTCCATATTAATAATACTACTATATTTTTCATGGAGGAATCCGCTACAAGCGTAAATAAATATTTATTTAAGTATAAACCCCGTGTAATTGATTCATGATAGAAAAAATAATTTTAATAAGCACCCTTCGAAAATCGAATCAGTGATTCTTTAGTAAAGTGTGCATTTCATTTTTAAAATTGAGTAACTGCAGTGTATTTTTTCGAAAATATAGCTACGAGTATTTTTGGTTCATTTCATATCTGAATGTCATTAAAAAAAATACCAAATGCTTATTATTTTAAAACTCGGCAAGTGTTAGGATGACAATTCGCCTAAAGTAGTCTCCAAGGTATTGTACGGAAAGATCAGACCGCTGTGAAGTTGGCCAGATTCATGGCTTAGTAACCGAGTCAGGTGAGTTCTTGATTCTTTAACCCTTTTACCAACATCAATGATTTTAAGTGAATGAAAAAAAGAAATTAATGCAAAGCTCACATAAAGCTTTTGTGTTACTATGTACCTATGTTTATTTCAAAATAAACAAATCACTTAAGTAATTAGAGTAATGACGTAGATATTTACATTACATATTTTTTAATACGTCGTTTATGTTATCCATAAGCTCTTTTATCCAAGTATATCAATATGTTTTTCAAATTTTCTCTCCTGTATATCAAAATTGAACATATTTACGTGCTATATCTAACTCTGTACAATATTTTCATGAAAACTAAAAAAACACGATCCAATCTGTTGCATCAAGTATTAATTTTATATTTCTCATATAATATAGTTTACAATACTCGTGCATGAACATAAGAATATTTATATATAACCCAAATACATATACACATAAATATCCATATATATTATTCAATGTAGATATATTCTATTAATTTACGAATACTGAACAAACATTATTTCTATGACTCTAATTCCTTTAACGACTCCAACGTTTTTGTTCGCTTCGCTGAAACACGATTGTTAAAACTATTCAGCACTTTCAATGCTCGAGAGAAATAGTGAATGCCGCATTTATAGAGCATTAATAGATAAAAGACGATATGAAAAGCCCGATAGGCTTAGGTAACATCCGCTTGTTGAACTCGCAAAGCGGCGTAGATTCATCAGTGCTACGGTGAAGCCTCTTAAAGGATGAAAAAGTCACCCCTATTCAGCTGTTGTCAATAAAGTGAGGCGCCACTTGCACGGTTATCCTAATTTGCCGCTTTGAGAAGCTTGCCACTTTCTGTGGAAATACTCGAGAATACAGGGTGATGAATAACTTTACTCTTATTTTTTCCCTTATTTTTTAAATATGTAGGTACAATTTATATTGCGTAACTGAAATGCTTTAACTAGTAGAGTATAAAAAATATCCATGCAAATTTGTAATTTATACGAACTATTTCATGAAACTAATTTATAATCAATATCTAACTAATGAGTCATTTTGTAAAATTATTTAAAGCGCTCGAAATTGTCATTTAATTATCATTTAAAATCATTCAAGAAGGTTTTCATACACTGCGTACCGTCGTTTTTGGGCACTATCGTAATCAATCGTGTACAAAGTAAATAAAGACTGTACAAAGTAAGTAAAAAAAGAAAGAAAACAAAACAGCTCACAATAGGTATATGTCAATCTTAGAGACAAGCCTTTCATATTCATATACATATATTGAATGTATTGAATTTTACACATATATTTATTTTAATAATTTTTAAACCACAAAATGCAAGTATTTTAGATATTTTACTCCCTATAGTAATTGCATACTTATTTTCCTTATTCACATTTAGATTAATTAATTTCATTTCAATTTACATTAATTTATGTATAAATCCGTAATTCCTGACAAGATAGAAAATAGTAGTTTACTTAGAAAAAAATTCAATTCCTAATTCAATTAGGTCAGATTTAACTGGAGCGAAAATTACAGCATCCTTATTACGTAAAGGTATGCTTAACTACCAAAGGAAATACAAAAATATGTTACTAAAGACTTATTTGGTTTAATAGATCAGTCGAAAGAACAAGTATGAGAGACATATTTTCAACTATTTTTCACTTCACTAACGCTGGATAGCTCTGTGTATACACTGCGCATTGTGCGTTACCTGGAAATGTTTGCCTTTTTTAATTTAAATCACTCTTCATGTTATCTAGCTTAACATTCACGAGAGCTCCGTGTTGTGTGTGCCACGCAAGTGTTGATGAACCAGAAATAGAGGATATCTTCGAAAGTCTCGACAAGACCATGTGTACCAGAGGGGGCATTTATCCGTTTGTTGTTAGAAGCCGCAACAATCGACGAGCTTTTCTGAGTGTGGCGAGAGTTGCGTGTCGAGGCAAAAAATTGTGGCGCTCCACCCTTTCTGCCACCCCCGCGGGAAACAGCTGATGGCGAGTTAGCTGGTTAGTGAGGACTACTTAATCTACACTAGGAATAGTATGCGTCAAATATTTTTAGTTGTAATTTAAAAATTCAACAGTATTCAAGCAGGAAACTTCTAGTTATACGTTAAACATTTATTTCAGTTTTTTTCCGCTATTTATTGTTTTTTGACCTACCGGTTTCAGCCTGACACGGCTATCTTCAGAATGGTACATTATTCTGTTAAGTACTTACAATTGTAGTACAAGGGTGTTTTACAGAAAGTCTATATAATGTTTTCGTACAAGTGAGTGTTTAATTATTCTGTACATTTTTTAAAAGATGGTGACAATTTGATTCTAATAGTGGGATATTTCCCCCCTTTTTAAATTGAATAAGGAGAAGATAGAAATTAATAGGGAGAAATATTCCAACATAAGAATCAAAGTATCACCAACTTTTTAATAATTATATATAGAAACATTAACATTATGTAGACTCACTGTTAAATACCCCTGTACTAAAATGGTTTAAGTGCCCTCGCTTAGGAGAATAATGTTCAAGTCTGAAGATGGCCATGAAAGGCAAAAAATACAAATTATGAACTGTACGGTCAAAAAACAATAAATGGTCAAAGAAAATTTAAATGTTTGAATAAAATCATTAAGATGGAATTCTGCCACGAATTAACAGCTACAACATTAGAAAAAATTTGACCATTAATTATTATATCTTCGTTGACATCTTAAAATACTTTTCTAGAAAGGAATTTTTATTATGAACTGCTACCGTTAATACCATTGACTCATAATTCGTCTAATTGCTGTCATCCAGAACATAATTCTGGCGAAAATAATACAATTAATTGTTATTCTTTACAGTGACGGTGTTAAAATGGCAAGAAAGTTACAATTTTAAATTGATCGTTGACAGAATCTAGGCTGGATAAATGTCAGCCGCGATTCGAATTTTGAATAGCTGAACCGCATACTTATCCAAATTTAAAGTAAGAAACTCAATGCCAAATTGAATGAAGGGGCTTCCACGAGGGTCGGGTAGACCATGCAGCTGATTAGGTTAATCTGTCCGCGGCGGTTGACAGGTGTTAAGGTTGCGAGGGTGTCGCGTTGTAGGCGCCCGCGACGCAAAATCACGAGCGTCGCGACGCACAAGTTAACCCTCAGCATATCGTGATAGAAAATACCCTTAGGCAGCCGTCATTTCAACTCGGGTTACTTAGCCAATTAGCTATTATTAACTATTTTACGCTCGGGCTTTTTTCAAGAAATTGTCCAAGATGAATCGATTTTTTTATTGCGTTTTAATAATCTATGTATAATTTTTTTTTTTAAGTTTTATGCCGCCTGAAAACATGGCATAATGACTTAAACAAACCACGCGGCCATGTGATACACTAACTATTTCTATAGAAATCGCATGTATATGAGCGAGCATAACGCCAGCTGGCCTCTCGTGTGGCTACGAGCGTGGGCGTAATTTTTATATGAAAGTTTGTTCTAAGAAACAGTTATTGTATCAATCAACAGATGTCTCTAGCAGAGACCATAGTAATATATGAAAGGTTCTTGATTCGAACATATATAATACAGAACTTTCAAACTTTTATAATGTGTGGACGTTCTCACGATGGAATTGGTGAAAGTTGCATTGTGTAGAGTAATCACTTAAGCCAGCTCATACAGATTGCAAGCCCTGAGTCATCGTATAAGAGATTTCCATCCACTTATCTCATATATACATTAGCTTCGTCTCTATGAGACTTCTATAATTTATACTTAATTTATTTTAAGTGTTTCATTTGGATCCCACCGCCGCGAATCCACGACATTATTATTATCCCTTTCTCACTTGTTAAAAGAAGTTAAGAGGGGGGCCCAGTTGGGTGGGATTTTATGATTTTTTTCCAGTTCCGTAGAGTCCACGATACTGTGCGCACTCTACTTGTGAAAGTGCATCAGCGCTAATCGCTTTAACGCTTTTACCAACTACCTTATTGTAGTGAAGTCATTAATATTTGAAATATAAGAGTATAAAAATTTTCATGAAAAATCCTCTAAACATTTTATTGCAATAAAAAAAGATAAACGCTTTGTCTACAGTGCTGCTTTCTATTATTGTTATTACAATTTTAGAGTGAGATTATTTATAAAAAAATACATAAACTTAGGATAATTATTTATTCATTTACAAATTGTTTTATAGAAGTCAGGGCCACGCTGTCTGCTGGTCAGTTTAGAGCGGTGAGTCAAGTTTTAAGATATATCGACTGGGCAGCTTGTGCCTGTACCAGAATGGCATAAGACTTATATAATGCGCATACGAATCAAGGTTTCGGATGTACTTTATTCCTACTAAAAAATGCTTAAAAAGCTGCAATTTTTGTAGCTGGATAACGGCGTGGTTGGTTATTTTATTTTTTCTGCCACGGCAACGTAAAGGTTAGTTTCCATCGCCCGAGTATCCTCACCGGCTTGTCAAGAAGATTGCTCTGGCTCCAGTCACGCCGCCACCTAATATGCTAAATAACGCTTGGAAGACATTCTTCGTAATCTTTCAGTAACTGGCGTAATTCGATTTGTCACTTGCGTTGACAGCATAATTTTAAGATGAAGGCTTTCTCACCCACGCGGAGACCTCCCCCCCCGCCCGGCGGCCTGATGGGTGTCAGGAGAGCCAGGCTTCCGACAGATGTGATGAACGCTCAAATTAAACGCTTCTCGCTCAATTAAAATTATATTCCTCAATTTAGTGCCTGAAAAGATTTACAAGGATTCGCAGTCCTAAAAGAACCGCTTCAGGGAACACAGAATTCAATATGAAATATCTCTATCGCATGAGCGAGGTGTTTTTGAGGTAAACACAAAAAACCTGTCACTCGGGACATTTCTCTGGAATCTATGAAACCTACATCTTATTGGAAATAAGTTTTTAAAAACAATTGCTACCTCACATTTCCTTTTATATACTTAGATGTATAAATAAATATTTAACTTTTAAATGTGGATATTGCTGTGTTTGCTACCAAATACATACATGACATTTCTGCTGTTGCTATTAACGTTATTGGATATCGCTGTCTTTTCATGTCATTTTCAGTGTAAAATCAATGTCAATTCTCACATGAGTATAAAGCGGAAATTTTGTCATGTGGCACATCCTTAAGGGTTGATTGTTTAAAGTGGATATTGCTGCCTTTACTTTTAAAAGTGATTTGGAAAAGTGATTTTGGAAGGGACAGAACTATATTTCCTATAAAATCTCAAATTAATAACCCTCGGTGACTGCATTCAAAAAATTTTTTGAATTTTTTGGATATTGATATCTTGGATTTTATACCCCTCATATACAAAGCGTTTGAAAATCTTTTCCTCTACCGAACAAACCACTTTCTATATTTATTTTAACGCGACAATAGG
Source organism: Agrypnia vestita (assembly GCA_016648135.1). Classification (NCBI taxonomy): domain Eukaryota; kingdom Metazoa; phylum Arthropoda; class Insecta; order Trichoptera; family Phryganeidae; genus Agrypnia; species Agrypnia vestita. The sequence goes on along the minus strand of JADDOH010023227.1, from coordinate 24,176 downwards.
CCACGACGCCCAATAACTATATTGAAACAGATCGAAAAACACTTATGCTTGAGAAAATCGCATGGATTTTTAATGACTTCAACGGGAATCGAACACACTGTATCATACCCAGCGTATAGTTACCGGCAAACTTCTTGAAATTTTTTGGCGTAGTTGGGGAATGCGCAGAAGACAAAACTTGGGTCTTTTTGGTGGAATGATACATGCGCAAACTTCCCTCCACTACGCCGCAAAATTTCAAGATGTTTGCCGGCTACTGTACTACGAGGGCCGCATCATTATTTATTTCATACGTCTCTTACAAAATACGTTTAAAATTAGTATTATTCTAAAAAATATATTTGTGTTTAATTACAGCTACACAATTTGAACAAAATTTGCAATATTCGGTTACGCCGAGGACCGACTCATTTTACGTGATAGACTTCATTAGCCTTGGAACACCTACACTCCCCCGTCGATTTTATATTTCATAACAGCCATGAAAAATGTGTGTATTCGTTTACATGTTCCACCCCTAATATATTTTTTATCGTCCTTTAATGACACTAGAACTACTCATCATAGTGATATTCGACCTGTATGTCAAAAAACAAATCTATTCATATATATAAAGAGGTAATGTTTGGAAGTAGGAGGTAATCTCTGAAACTAATCATCCGATTTAAAAAATTTTTTCACCAATCTTAAGAATAAACTTTAAGGGTGGACATAGGCTTTATATAATCCCATTTAAAAAAAGGGCTTTTCGTGGTGACCTATTTTACCAATAAAGTCGATGAAAAAATGGTCGAGCAATGCGGTTTTTATGAACACTGCCTTAACGGTAAGAGATATTTAAATACTTTGTGTAAAGAAATTGTTGAAATATCTGTATGTTAATGTTAATACACAAATTGATAAAATATGACTAAAGTTACTAAAAATTCACGCGTGCGAAGCCGCGCGGGTAAGCTATTACAAAATATATTTTGTATTTGAAATGGCACAATTAATTCCTCTTGTACGAGTTCTTTATTTCGCCGTAAAGCTGTTCCACCCAATATTGCAAAGTATGGACATTTGTATTCAGTCATCTTCATAAACAATTCACAATATTGACGATCACAATTCATTGCTAATTCAAGCTGTTCGTGAGGACGTGCGCGACACAGTGGGCAAATTTATTTTCAGTAAATGGAATCGAAATCGCGGTTCACGAAAAATCCCCGAAAGGATTTATTATGCATGTCGCGTGCGAGTGATTGGTCGCCTAAGGGAATGTTTCGGGAAGTCAGTAATGTTTGAGATGTTTCAATAATCACATCAGAACTAAGAATTAATATTTTAAATATTTAACTAGTTTTATTTGTGTTGCAGATACGTAAAAATATTTGGTCAACTTCGTAATACATATTGTAATTGGTAATCTACATATAAATGTAATATGCGGCATTTAATTTGCGCTTCTGCCTTGATGATGAGTCGATAATATTCAAGCAACAATGAACTAATCTATAGTCATGGAGATATGCAATATAAAATTTTGCATTTTTTTTCAATACTTCTGACTTATTTTTTGCAAAAAGTTGAACTACTATTACAGTAACTTGTATCGATTATAAAAAATTAGTCAGAAACATTTAAAAAAATGCAAACTTTGATATCTCCGTAGCTATTGATATTATTAAGTCATAGTTGTTTGAATATTTTCGACTCATTATGAAGGAATCCACCTGTGAAGTTTTTGCTATTAGCTATGAGACACCTGTATATTTAGAGTAAGATTTTAAATATTCTCTTCCTATATTATCACAAGGTGCATTATTATAATGAAACAAAATACAAACATGCTAGTATTTTTTTTTATAATGTATAATTTATAACGTCTCCTAGTTCAATAAGTACAAAAATTAAATAAATATTTTTTATTGAATAATACTTTAAACTGCATACTTTCAATTATATTCTTATATCCTCACCTGTAGCAAACTGCCTTGGTCAGTACCGGGGCTGGTCCCGGAAAATGCTCCCAGATTATATTCCCTAGTTGCAGGTTTCCAAAGGTACAGTTTTTTTCTTAAAAGGGGACTAGACATGGACTAATCTGAACAACTTTATATACTTGAGAAAATAATTTTATCGTAATGGCTTCGTTTCAAATTATATTAAAATTTAAGAAAAGTATTTTTTTTTTTGTATTAATGTTAGAAGATTTTTTTATACGTGTTTCACATTATATCGCTGTAATGAAGTGCTGACTTCATTTGTGTCGTCGAGTCTTGTCGTCGTCGTCTCGTTGAAGAAGAGTCGACGAATGAGTCGTTTAATCTACATTCGTACATCGAATCACTTATCGATTCTTAATACAATACTTTTAAAATGATAATGTGATAGCATTTATTAAACCATCCGGGAGCGTCTTCTATTTATGGTTCTATCAGCGCTTTTAATATGTTTTACATTTTTTTATTTGCTTACTATATATGCTGTTTCAAAGCAAACTAACTAGATGTCAGCCTCTTCTAAAGTGGTCATTTATAACACGTGATTTGTGTGAACACATTACGCATGCTGTTATAATATATTACATTATTGGACACATTTTCCTGATTCTTGGAGCCACCTTATCAGCATTTAAAAAGTCACTCCTACACAATGTACATATAATATATTTATCTGAATACATAACATCAATTCTTTTTTATGGTAATTTTCTTAGGCGTAACAGCCACAACTCTCATCCTTAAATTTGCATGATAATCTCGTACTTTGTATCAATAATTGTTAACAATTTTATTTTATTTGCTTGTTCGTCAGTTGCACTATACACGTCTAATCGTTATGCGGGACAAAATGATCGTATTTCATTGATACATAAAATGTATGCATGTTGCTGAGCTGGCCGAAAACACTTGTAATTGCTATATTTTATACCTAGTATTCTATTGTCCCATTATTTTTTTTAAAATACATTATTCTTAATTTCAAAAAACTGTCAAAAATTTTACGAACCATTGATTGTTTTTAAATTCCTAACGGTTTCGATACCACTGTATCCTTGTCAGGACGGACGCACACCATAATAGAAAGGCGATTTTGTGCCGTTGGACTTTCTGCGCGGCAGGCCGACTGTGGTGCTCTCCGGGTACCTTCATCACAGTTTCATTAAGGCCCACGCTTCTAATCTAATTTAGGTGTGTCCAACGGTCATCCAAGAGCCGGTGACTGCGCGGCCGCTCATCCATCATCTCACCAGTCATGGTCCTCAGCCCACGCGCGTCACCCGACTCTTCTGCGCCGCATATGTTATCTCAGCAGAATACTAACAAGTGGATTGGCGATTGTATACGATATTTCATTTTAATCTACCTCATCCTAAGGTACATTATACCACGCATCTGAAATTGACAAATTAGGTCTTCGCCATATTCTTGCTGCAGCTGTACGCCCACGATGTCCTCTTCTTACGAATAAAGCGATGCACCAATTCGACCTGCGTGACACACGCCCTCCGAGTACCTACCGAGATCAACGTTAGTCTAAAACTCAAATTATAATACTATCAGTCTCGATTCTACATGTCCTCGAATCAGCAAAGTCGTAATCGTGAGTGATGTCAATTCGTCGGATTTCCTGTAAAATTCATTGGTGAATAGCGATTTAAATCCCAGCGAGTACAGTCAGTACAGAAAACTTGAACGCAAACATATATTTTGAAAAAAGGAAAATTAGATATTTATTTAACAGAATATTTGTATTTAAATAGAATTAAATGATTATAAACATGATAGGAATATTACGAAATTCTATTACTAGCTTATTTCAAAATACTGACAACACGCCGATGCATAATTGCTGAATTTGTATGAATTTCTATTTCAAGAACTTATTACGATTACTTTTACGAATACTTCTTTAATCTGTTATTAAAAATGCAAATATGCGTAATGCGTACGTATCCTCATTAGTTGCAAAAATGTGAATCATTAGACTGCATAAAAGGTCGCGCCTCACACACCGGAATCCAATGATTATTAAGTAATAAAAAATATATCATATTTGACCGTAAATGTGACATGAAGCTTTAAAGTTATTAAAAATATATATGGGCTTTCAAGTGGAGACTCCACTTACTGTGCGCGTTTCCCGGCTGCTTGAAAGCAAATCCTATATTCAAGTTTCCTTAAATGAATTTCTCGTAAGCAGAGTTCACCGTTACTCGATAATATGACATTGCGGAGGTGCCTCAATTAAGGAAGGCAGTTAAACGCCTCTCCACAGAAAATCATCGCTGATTGTCTAGAATGGTAAAGATAACAAATTGTTATTAATGCGATTTATATTATTACACTTTTGCATTCCCTTTTTAGAATAGATTCACATTGCTGTGTTTGTACACATTCGATCTTAACTCTAACAACTCGTAAACAACACATAAATAAATTATATTAGTTACAACCTGTCTACTGTCATTAGTTTTTATCTATTTTTCGACTTCTCTACTTAAATGAATTTTATTTAAAGGTAAACATATTTATACTTACAACTTTAAATTGGGATGCATCAGTGGTCTATGGTCAAAATATGATTAGTTCAAAAATGACATTTTACAAAAGAAGAGTTGGAAACTAATTATTTTCTGTAAATCAGGTATAAATGACAGACTTGTTAACATGTCATTTCGATACAAATCCCATCATATATAGTATTACCGAAATATAGTCAGTATTATTTATTTATTTATTTATTTAATACACGGTACAACGTACCATTAAAAAAAACAATGTATGTAAAGCTTGATAAGTAATAATAATAAAAAAGGAGATAAGGTATAATTCTATCAAAAACAATTAATAATAAAGTGATATATAAAGAAAAATAAAAAATTAATTGAATAACATAAAGTATAACAAAATTACATCAAATGAAATAATAGTTATCAAATCAAATATGAAAGTCAACAATCAATAAAACTACAACAAATTAAAATAATTATGTCTGAAATTCAAGAAGCAACAAAATTACAACAAAATGAAATAATTGTAAACAAATCAAATCTGAAACTCAAGAAGCAATAAAAATGACAGTAAAATAAAATGAAATATAAAATTCAAAAATCTAAAAACAAGAGATAGACATGACATCAATAATTAATTATAAACGACCAAATTCGTCCAGAAGAGCTTTCTTGTAGGCGGCTAGTGTTTCCGAAAAAACATCCGATAGGTGGCGGCCATACTCGTTTCCTAACCTATGGAGCCTTTTAATAGGTGAGCTATAAAGATAATTTACACTATCATTGTCACAATGAGACGATATACTTTGTCTCGTTCTCCTGGAAGGGATGTGATAAAAAATTTGCTGCGTTAGTTCTGAACTGTTGTAATAATTATTTACGATTTTATACAGTAATACGAGGTCAGCAATTTTCTTTCTATCGGATAACCTATTTAGTTTAATTAGAGACAATAGAAAATTATAATTTATGTCCACTATTGGTATGTGTAATTTAAAATTAACAACTCTTAAAAATTTGTGCTGCACTCGCTCAATATTATTGGAGTGAACAGTATAATGTGGAGACCATACAGGAGAATTAGATTCTAATTGAGTTCGTACTAGAGACGTATATAATAATTTAATGGAATTTATAGTGTTGAAGTCTTTTGTAAGCCTCAAAATAAATCCTAGCATCTTCAACGACGTGATGTTGTCAATATGTGGAATAAATGTTAGTTTCTCATCAAATATCACACCTAGATCTCTTACAATTTTGACTCTTTCAAGAGGAATGTCATTTATTGTATACGTAAAATTGAGGGGATTTTTTATTTTTAAAAAGGTGATTACTTGGCATTTTTGAATATTCAAATAAAGTTTGTTAACCAGTTGATAAGTGCATTTAAATTATTCTGCAATACCAAACAATCTTCTACACACTGTATTCTTTTAAACTTTTTTTTTATTTATTTGAAATGTATGTTACAATGACTCTTACAAACGAATGCGAAAACTAAACTGTTATATAAATATGAAGAGAAATATTTATTTATACCCGCCGCTTGCAATTTTAAATCGAGTAAAGTTGCGGCGATAATGAATCTCTCGTCCCGGCAAAGCGCGCCGACTGCCGACTGTGCAACGCCGGTTGTTTTGCCCCTCGACAACTTTTGGAGTTGCCATCAATTAAAAATATCTTAAAACACTTTGCCGAAGACATAATTCTTCATAACGCGGCACTAAAACATTTTGACGATAATTCACCCAGCGCCCGGATTAACGATAGTTATTAACGGGTGAGCATTCCAGAAATACATATATCTGGCGGAAGATTGAAACGGGAAAAAGTTTTTCACGGTGGCGTTAGCAAGTTTCCCCGTGAATATGTCTATCGTAGGATTGCCGGCGCCTGCTTTCGACCCGAAAAAGAGAAATCACCCAAAAAAGCTCTCGCCACTTGCACACTTCCCTGAACTTTATCGTCCCCTCCCGAAGACCCGAAATCGCCTGAATATCGGCGCGGACTCGGAACGTTTGGGTAGCGGAGCGCGAGATGATATCTGCGGGTATGTAGCACTTTTGTTAGGTATACTTAGGTATTTATTTCATAGGTAGATTTAGAAAGAGAAGTTTTCCCGTGCCAAGAGAAAATTTACTTTATGTTTTAATTGAAAATAGAAGAAAAAAATTTAATTGGTTATCTTCAGGTTTGTGTTTACTGGGGTATTATGCCGTGTTATTACGACCTTTCGGGCCGACGTTTCGGATCCCATTGCAGGGTCCATCATCAGGGCTCATCAGCCCTGATGATGGACCCTGCAATGGGATCCGAAACGTCGGCCCGAAAGGTCGTAATAACACGGCATAATACCCCAGTAAACACAAACCTGAAGATTCTGAGTGGCCGTGAAAACCTAAGAACATTCTTAATTGGTTATGTCCAGCCATAAGGTATTCGGTTCTTTTTTAAATTTATTTAATATTTCATATAATTTTATAACATTTTTTCTCTATTAAAACTGTAAGGATACACATATTTTATCGCAGTACCTTTTTAAAAACAGACGACGAAATTAAACCTCGATTACGCGTACGGACTAAAAATGAATTGTCTTAATCAATTATTCAAAAAATATTTAATATTTAATAATTTAAATATTAAATCATTGTTTTCCAACTTCTCAGCTATGTATAGGTACGACGTTTCTTTTCCACTTTTTTTTCATAAAATCTTGTTTCATCTAACCGGGAGATTTGACCACGAAAATCTTTCTCTCGTAATATTTTATTGAAGGTAAGCTTTGAGCTTTAAATAATGCAATATACAAAATGTAGGAGTATTATATTGCCGACGTAGACACGTTGCGGGTGGCCGAATCATCGATAAATAGTTTCCCCGGGCACGGCCCGGAGTTACCTTCCTGGGAGGGATGTAGGTACCGTGGCGCCGGCGCGGGTGGCGGGGCTGCCGCCGAGGAGGGGACAGGTCTGTAGGTAAGATAAAGGGAGGAAAAACTTAGGTGAGAGATAGTGCACTGCCTCTACGAATCTTTATCATTTTATATTTCCCCGGGAACATTTGAATTAATAGGTGGGAGGGGGAAATATATATTCGAGTTGGATATTTGGGTCAAATCTGGAAATATCCAACTAATCCTGTTACAGAGACGCCTTGAGCCCATTCTTCGCGAGAACAAAAAGATCCGAGTCTCGGCCAGAGTGCTCGCTCGAGGTGTTTTATGATGTCTGTATTTCGCCGCTGGCCGGCCAGCGATGTCCCTACACACATATATGTGTTTAGATTAAGCAAAAAGTTCCAAATACCTCCGGCGTGATATATTCCGAGAGCTCCGCAAGTTTTTGTCACCGACCACGACGTAAAAGCTTTCAATTTATCGATTAGATTTGCTGGTTTTATTTTAACAATTTGTTCCCGTTGGATTTGGTTTGTCTATGTTGTTAATGGTCTTACAGAGTCATATTTCTTACCTTATGTAATATTGCATTCGTTCCCCTAGTTCTACGAAAATTTTATAAAGACCTCTACAATGTGTGTATGTAGTAGCACTTTTGTGCCAACTGCTGACTATTTTTTTATGTTTTTGGGTACAAGATAAGCGCTTATTATATTTTACTCACTAGAGTTCAACTACGGTACCAAATACTCGTATTAGCATTTGTTAATTAGTCAAATATTTTCCTAATTTTGTATTCGTGTTCGTCAACAGTCGAATAATATGTATATGAATATTAAAAAAATACGGGAACGGCTTAATTACAAAAAACGTCTACATTTGTAGTTTTTTTTATTTAATCTATTTATAATCCATTTAATAATTTATTTATTTACGAAACGGCTTAATTACGAAAAACGTCTACATTTGTAGGTTTTTTTATTTAATCTATTTATAATCCATTTAATAATTTATTTATTTAATCATAGTGAAATTAAGAGCTCCAATCAAAGGCATATCAACATTTGTTTATCAATATTGTTATAAATTATATCAAATTTAAAAAGATTTTATTTATTAATGGTCATATTGTAATTTAAAAAAACTAATATTTACTTACCTATATAATCTAGGTAGCTATAGTAAAATAAAGAATCAATCTCATCGTTATCTATACGTTGAAATAAGAAATTGTTATTTTCAGTCAAATTCTTTTTTATGTAAACTTAAATATTAAAATAGTCGGGCCATACTTATTATTCGTATGCGCGAATACAAATTATATAGTACACGGAGCATACCTAGTATACGGAAATAATTTATTGAGATGCAAACTTTGTTAATTAGATACATTGCAATTGTGCGTAGAATAAAATGTTCATCCCTGGGACAAGCCACCCCTGCATGCAATATTTCTTTGTAACGCTGCGGCCATAAATTTAAAAAAAGTATACCGACACATATTTATGGATGACATAATATGTATTTATATTTAATAATGAATCATACAACTTAGTTGTAATTATTACCTTCTGGTTCGTTCAATTTCTAAATAATATTTTGATCTATAGTATACCTACACTCTAGTGGGAATGTATATGAATAGGCGTGCGGCGCACTGCCATGTTGAGAATACCATAAGAAAATACCGCCTGCCTCGCTGGCGCGCATAGCTAGCTCAGTTGCCAGCTTTTACCAGGTATTGGTTGAGGAGGCACTTTTAAAATAGTTTATTTACCTAATCAAGTCGTACAATAATACGTTATTACAATAATAATAAAAATCCTCCGTAATTTTCAACGCACTATCTTTTTACTGCAAATTTCCGTTATTTGGTCAAGTATTAAGGTATCAAATACTAACTGTTGCAATTGTGTTTGTAGCAACATTTGTGTTTTAACCTGTAATCAGTAATCAGTGACGTAATGTTGTTATTAAAAAAATGTTATAATAAGGTAAAATATGTAAATTTTGCCTAATTCAATGCATAATATTCAAACCCAGAAAAAAAATGACTACATGTAAAAATTGAACAAATATAAATAAATATTTTTAATCATACGAATGAACTAATTAGAACTGCAAAGGCAAAACAAGTCTACGTAACTCTTCAATGGTTTTATAGTACTTTTCTTTCTTTCCCAACCCAGCATAATCCACCTCGCAAGAAATTGTATGAAAATAACGAATCACCATCGGATAAACATTATTTCGACAGTTCTCTGACACCTTTTGTGTGATTTGATAACTGATGTAGTTTGCCTTTGTCCCCATTTCACGCCTCTCTTTCAAAAAGCTCGGTAAATATCAGGTATGACGGTCTAAAACATTAATTTTTACGGCACTTTTTATCTTTTTTGACAAGTTTTTTCTCTTTTCCTAGCAACTACTGTTTAATGAAATCAGTTTAGTTTCTTCTGAAAATATTACGCCATTCCGCTCCAACTTTTGAGGGGATTATTTATCCAGATTAAAATCGAAAAGTGTGCTTTCGAGGTTTCAATATTGAAGTATTTTCTCGTAATTTTTTATCACATTGTTAGTCAAAAAATATATTTAAAATTAAAAAAATAAATTCATTAACAGACTATATAGATAAGCTAAAATTAACCCTCTCAAAAATAATAATTATGATATTATATGAGGGGTATAAAATCAGAGGCAGTAATATCCCACCGAGGTGTTTCTGAAATAAATACAAAAAACCTGTCACTAATCAAAGACATTTCTCTGGAATCTATTAAGCCTATATCTTATTGGAAAATAGTTTTTAAAAACAATTGCTTCCTCAAGTTTCTTTTTATATACTTACATGTGTAAACAGTTGCGAACTTTTAAATATGGGACATCAATTTTCGCTTTTGTATGAAGCGGCCATTTTGTGGCACACGTGGCACATGATTGTTCGAATTTGCTGCCTTCGCTTTTAATAGTGATTTGGAAACACGATTTTGGAAGGGATGGAGCTATATTTCCCGTAAAATTTCAAATAACTAATCCTCGGTGACTGCATTTAAAGCTTTTTTTTTAATTTCGGGAATATTATATTTATATATATTTTATACAATATTCCCCTCATATATTTTATAATATTTATTATTTTTGAAATTTTTGTACAAATCAAATTGGTTACTTTAACGCCGATACAACTGTATCTTTGTCAGGATGAACTGACCGAAAAATTAGATACGCAGAAAAAAAATTCGTCGGGCATGTTCTCAATTGTATTATATTTATTGGAAAATAATGAGTGCATGTTTTTGTAGGTTAAAAAAGTAACCCATAAAAACCAAGTTTTTATTATACTCCCTTTCTTTTTAAAATATAACAACAATTAAAGACGAATTAAAACATAACACTAAATTTACAGTAATTTAATATATTTCTGAAATGTCAGATGTTTTGAGCTTTGATAAGACACTTCATACTTTGAAGATTAAATTCTAAAAATATTTGTCAGCCAATTTAGATTTTCGAAATTCGTAGAGAAGTATCTTTTATGTATACCGACGGTGTAATTCAAATTTAGAAAATATTCCGCGACGTTATCGGGCCGCCGTTGCTAATAATCAAACTTTTGTGTTGATTCCAATTCAAATCCGAAATCCGAAATTATACTATAAAAAAAATATATATATTATTTTTTTTTTACGAAAATTCGATAGATCTTCTTGATCGTCGCCACGAGTCTACTTGCAAAGTTTCAGCTCGATTGGATCACGGGAAAAGGGTTAAAAATTGATCCAAAGTTTTTTCGACGGCAAGCCGGCAAGCAAGCAGACGCCACGAGTTAAAAGAAAGGAAGTAAAAATGACATAATTTTTATGCTATTAAAACAAGACCCATGGAAAATTGAACTCCCGACCTTCATTTCTACACGAAGCCTATTCGTCTATTGATTTACAGGAATATTGATAAGTATTAGGTTTTGCCCACAGAGTATAAAATATTGACAGAGTTGAACCAAAATAGTCCTTTGGGAGAGGGGAATGGGTCACAGCGGAAAAATTTTCACCCTCGCGTATGTTAAAGACACATTTACATTGCAATTAAAGTATTTATTCTTGCATAATTAAATCCGCTAATATATGACTTATTTTTAAAAATGTTCCAAACCGAGTCAAGTAAGTAAAACCTTATTCTTGTATTAAAAGGCGATTATTTACTGAGACATTATAATTTTTAAGAATATTTAGATTGACATTTTCATAATTGTTTCAGGATTGAGAACCTCGTAGTAATATTTTTAAACAGGGCGACGTATGTGCCAGATTATGGACAAGGAATTTACGTTAGTTCAAGTATATTTATTTTGAAGGTCTATGGGCTTTGCCTTATTTATACCCACACAAGGGACTCCCAATTGGAGTTTAAGTTGATCAGTAAGGTACAATAGAGATGAAAAGGATATATATATATATTTTAAATTGAACCTTATATTATATTAATGAATATTCAAACAAAGAAATATTGAAAATATCCGCTGTAAAACAGATAATTAATATTAACCCATGTGTACCTATCCGTTAATTTTAGTGGGTTGATAACGCGATTGGCCTCTTTTATACCTAATGTGTAATTCCAGGAGATAGGCAATCCTATTTTCTGTTTGTGAATTAGTCATATTTTCATGGCACAATCGTTAAGCTTAGCTTGAAAATAGTAAGGATATTGAAGTGATGAAAATTTACACGAGTTTTCCGATATTTTTTCCAGCCTTGTGCAAGTGCAGTATGTGCCTCCACTATTTTATAATCTAATCGTATAATTAATAAGCTCTTTTGAATAGAAGATAATCTGTATCACCGTGGTCCTAGTCCACAAACAATACCGTTTTTGAAAATAAAAAGATTTTTAATAATTAATTGATCATTTATTTAGCGACTAGATCCGAATCCTTCGATCTCCTCTTCTCCTACATGCGATATTTATGAATGAAATAGACTTCTTATATTTTTGTTTTAACTAACGTTTCAAACCACTATTCAGATCCTCCATAAGGTCTGAATTAAGATGAAAAATGAAGTGTTGAATCTCAACCCGGCAATACCGCGAATCGGTTACTGGCAAAATTCAACGGCCGTAATTTTAATATTTTTGTTTTTATTGAGTACTTATATTAAGGGTGGGTGTTTACTTTGTATTTATTACAAGGTGGTCTTCTAATTTAAATTACCAACTCAAAAATCATGCTAATTGTGGGAAGCGACATGAGACACAAACTAATTTTGTTATCTGTTGTGCACATTTTGTGGCAACCCTGCTTGTACAGCCAAACATACATCATCATCTCACGCTCATCTTAAAATGTTCCCGAAGCGTTTTACTAACCGATCACTGTACGCAGCCCCCGTAGCACATAAACCCGCCTTTATTGCCTACATATTGTTTGGAACGGTGATCACGGATATTAACTTTGTGGTCGAAGCATTATTTGCTTTGAATAGTAAAAGGGTTCTAAAAGTCGGCCGTTAAAGGCATTTTTATGTCTTGCGGGTTAAAACAATGGCCGCACGTTGGCGCATTTATTAAACAGAAATCTTGACGACTGCGGTATTAAACATTTTATACTTTCCCGCGCAAAAGGAACTGTAAAGGTTGGTAATCGTAAAATGACGGAAAATGTGGATACGATAGCTAAGAGTTTTTATTTTCATTTTATGCGTTAAATTTAATTCCTAACTAGTATAATGTGCAATTTTATCAGTATATGCAAGTTTTTTAATGAAAAAATATATGATATCTTCACATTGCTATTTTAAGTATTGTTTTTTAATGAAAGAAGATTAAAATTTGATGTTAATTCATAAAGGAAGAAATAATTCGCTGCTGTCCAATTCCTACTGGGATTTTGACATATTAGTATTTGAAAATTTAAAACTACCTAGCTCCGTCAAATCAAAGAAAGCAGTTTCACATCTTGTTTATAATTTAATTAAGCTGATTAACAAGCAATTACTTCAGCTTCTAGTTGATATTATGATAGATAACTAAAAGTGTATGAATAAGCTTATAAAATATAGTGACATATAAATCTAGAAAAATCATTTCCTTCATTCACTCTTTTCCCATAATTTTTAACTTCATATACCATCAAAAAAATACATATGTAATTAAAATACAACCACCACATATTTTTACCTGTTCAATCTTAATCAATAAAAAATGTTTTTCTTATAAGCGTTTTATGTTAAGTATACCAAATGTGGATTTATGAAATAAAATATAAATCGTAATTTTCCAATTTTTCATCCTAAAAAATATTTTTAACGTGAAAGAAAAGAGAAAATCATTCGATAAAGCTCGACCATTATTGTTCATGCAACTTTTTTAAACTATTTTTTTAAATCAAAGTTAAACTTCACATGCGTAATGGGCATTTGGTCTCGAAAATGAAGCAGCCACAACAATTTTGCTACAAAATGAATTTTAGATGGTTGCTTAATCCTTCTACATTTATGTTCCCTCCTTGAAACGGAAGCGTTCAAGAAGTTAATATCTAAAAGCGTACAATTCCCTATGGATTAAAAATCTTCATGCAAGATTGACTTCCATAAATTCCCATGACACATTCATAATAGAAAATGAACAAAAAATATTTTTGTATTTTAGCTGAAGAAATCGGGGGAAATACTATAAATTTTGAAGATTGCTTAATTTTTCGCGTTGTTAAATTTTAAAACCTTTAATTACATTATATCCTGTTGAAACCGTTCAAATTTTCCGTATAAACTATCTATCTATCAATAAATTCCGAATATTTGACACTAAAAATGCTTCGATGTCATTCGAGCGGTTTGAATTTGACGTTCCTTTTTAGTGTTACCTGAATAGAGGAGTTTTATTTACGAGCATTTATTGCTTAAGTTTTTACACTGGCAATTTTTCAACACATAGACTACGATTTTCACGGTATTTTTATGGTTATGAATGCTGGGACTGACACAATACTTTCATTTATTATTTTAAAGCGACGTCGCCGTAGGTAGGTACGCGGTCTGAAAATTGTGTTAAATTCTCTAACGATATTTATACGACGTTATTTGAGAGTTATGTCGGTAATCTTTATACAACATTCAATAAAACCTTTACTATGTAATATTTTGATAGATTTTTATAAACTTTTTCAATTTAATGTCAGTCTACTAGATATTTTGATATATTTAGAATCTATAACAAATATATAATTAACACTGTCTATACTTAGATTTATTACATCAGTGTAATTTTTCTTGATCATCATCATCAGAATTATATCAAATAATGCATTGTCAGTCAATAATGTTCAATTAATAGAATATTATTTTTTGATGTGTAACATGTTTACGCTCGGTTCATGAGGAGCCGCAATATTCTGAACCGACTCGTCGAAACTGCTTACAGCGAGTCGTTACTGAGTAAAGATTTTACACATCACTTGCGACTACTATAAGACTCGATTTTTCATTTTCTTCCAACATTTTACTTTTTCTGGTGGTGTAATTTTTTTATAAAACGTTAAATGACATCAAAACGTTAATTCTTTTCAGAACTCAATCCGGCACAACCTTTCCCTGCACAACCGGTTCATGCGAGTCCAGAACGAGGGAACCGGCAAGTCTTCGTGGTGGATGATCAACCCTGATGCCAAGCCCGGGAAGTCAGTGCGCAGGCGCGCAGCCTCCATGGAGACGTCCAAGTTTGAGAAGCGCAGGGGACGAGTCAAAAAGAAGGTACGAAAAAAGTAATAACTAGCCTTACACCCTTAAAAAATGACGGAACATAATTTGAGTATTATTTATTTATTTATACCCAATAAAATAAAAAGCCCGTCAAAGGTCGAATGTAGGAGGCGTAAATTAACGGTTCGCATCTTTGCTAAGCCTTACTTATAGTGCATAGTACTCTAATATGTACATACACTCCTTATTTCGCAATCCAAGAGATCGAAAAAAAAAGTTTCGAATTATGCAGAACCCCACTAATTCGAAATTCAAGATACAAAAAAGAATGCAATGCGATTTCGAAATTCGCCAAAAATCGTAAAACACGTGAAAAAAGTCATTCATTTTGTGAAAAATATCTGTATGTTTGCATATTTCAAGAAACCATTTCGACAAC
This sequence comes from Agrypnia vestita, assembly GCA_016648135.1. Classification (NCBI taxonomy): domain Eukaryota; kingdom Metazoa; phylum Arthropoda; class Insecta; order Trichoptera; family Phryganeidae; genus Agrypnia; species Agrypnia vestita. The sequence goes on along the minus strand of JADDOH010023227.1, from coordinate 8,640 downwards.
GCATTATATTATGCTAATTCAAATTGCGAACATATCGCGACATTTCTTTTACTAAAGTACCCGATTTTGACACATTTGTTATTCTCACTCGCGAAAAAATCGAAATATTTTTTTAAATTTCATAAATATCAAAAAAATCGAACTCTGTGACATAAGATATATTTAGTTATAACTTCGAATTAATCTACTATGAAATTAACATGTCTGGATTGTGGGTTTAAAAAATTTAGAATTACGGCGAATTTAGAATAATCAAGGCTCGAATTAACGCTGTTTTACTGTAAACCCCATGTTTCTAAACTTTCCCGATTTTAAATGGATCTTTGAAGACTGGACTATGAGAACTAGTCTTGTTACAAATTTTTGAATTGACACCGCTAGATTGCTTTATAGCTCCTGAAAAAGGATAATATCATCATGTCCACGTTTCAGTTAGTTCTTCTGTATTTTTTATTATATGTAAATTCTTATATATTATATGTAAATATTTATATTTTGAAATTTATATCAATGAATAATTTTGATTAAGCTGCAGCCACTTCGCCCACAATCCAGTCATACTCATACCCTGGACCTCTAAAATAGAGCCGAGATAAGCGTATATTAGATAAGAAGAAAAAAGTTTAGAAAGTGGTTAGGACTCGTGGGCATGATGATATTATAATTATGGGGTTACACCACCCTGGGAGAATAAAATTTAGGCAGAAATTGGGTGATTTTTTTTACAAGGAGGTGATTAATAATTATTTTTTGATGGCAGTTATAAAGGTACACCCTAAACTATTACGTTATAGGAAAATTTTTGCAAAAAAATATAAATTAGCCGCGTTATGTCAATTACCGCAGAACTCCTCCATTGTGCCTGAAATGTAATTTTCTTCGGTGCACGTTTGTTCGAGACAGAAGAGTACATCATGTACTTGTTAAGAAATTAAATATCTGCAATGTAGCATATCCGATTTGGAACAAAACCGCTTTTTATTTATTTGAGAGCAATTTGAAGAAAATTTTTTTTTTTAAAAACATAATATTATAAAAGATTGTTTGTAACAAATGGTTTATCGATTTAAAAAAATCCGCATACTACATTGCATTGTAGCTATTTCATTTCGCAATAATCTTTTTTTCTTTCTCGAACAGACGTGCGCCGGGGAGAGCTGCACCTCAGTCATGGAGTAAAAGTTCTACGGAAATAGATATGACGCGTCTGTGTATTTTTGCAAAAAAATTCCAATAAAAGAATAGTTTAATATGTACTTTGATAAATGCCAATAAAAAAACACCCGATTTCTACCAAAATTTATTCTTTCACTGTGGTGTGCCCCCTTGACAGCTACGCAATGTGGAAAAAATGTTTAAAAATAATCTTGATATAAATGAGTAGAACAAGTTGACCAGCGTGAATGTATGTAGGCGGCCCTCTCTGAACGTTCTTGTAGTAACATTTTGCCTGGCGAAGTTGTATGTATAGTTATCAGTTTGAGAAATGTCCATGAATGTATTGTTGTGGGTCGGCGCCAGGTGGAGATGATGCGCAGCGGAGTTCCCGCCGACACCACCCCCAGCCCCAGCAGCTCGGTATCAGAAGGCCTCGACATGTTTCCCGATTCACCGCCCATTCACAGGTACGGCAATACGTCATATGATTCCCTTTTTAAATAAAACTACATTGATTTCAAACACAAGCGAGATATATTAAGTTAGTTAGTATTCAAAATTGTAGCATTTGTGATATCGTAGGGGCATGTAAACCATATCGTTACACAACAAATCAAAATCTTCAAACCATCATTAAAAAGATTTTTTTTTTTAATAAAAATGCAAATTTTACTCATTGGAAAATAATGTAACTTTGGAAATAAATCATTTAAATTCCTACCTTACATATGAAGACACTTGTGTCAAATTTTGTTTTCCTTTTTATCTTTCATTAGATTTTCTTTAGTCGTTTTTTTTAAATTAGTGGAATTAATGCATTCCTACATCTTTTAGTATTGGTTTAGCGATTTTGACATTTGATTATTTTGCAACATTGGCGATAAGATGATGACACTGATTTATAATCTTAGAAACCAAACTATAAGTGTAAGTGTAACCAAGCTGTAAGTGCATTTTGCACAGATTTGTAAGTATTTTTTTGCGACTTTATTACCGATGTACTTATTATTATCGATGTTAACAGAAGCTTTTTATATAATATTCAGAAATGACATAAACATTTCTAGATTAAATGTATTAACACACTTAATTAAGTAAGGTAGGCTGGGTAGCTGTACGTATAATATTATCGGAGTAGGTACGTGGATATTTTTGCATGTTAACTAACACCTGTCAGAAATAATCAAATGAATAATTTTTTTTAAATACTTCATGTATTTGCGTCCCGAGTCTAGAAAAAAATGTTTAAGTAGTTTGAAAAAAGATCTTTAAACATCCTATAATATTTGAAATTGATACTAGGTTTCATTTTACAAACGAATTCAAATATCCGTCTTCCTCCGAGTTAATATTATTTTCCATTATGTTTACTTTTAGTTAGACTCCGTACACTCTGCACACCTATTCATTCTGCGTGTTCTCTAAGCTTACAATCAATCAGCATTTCATTCAATGAGGTCGTTATTTGCACGCCAAGGTCTTGTTGCTACGGCTGTAAACGCTCGACTTCTGGGAAAGTGTTCGTTATCTACATTTTTTATTCATACATTAATAGTATTAAAAATGGTCAATTACAACAGCCTGAAATATAGATAGATCGAGTATCTTGGGCAAATAAGAGATTATTATAATTTTATTAAATTCTTGGAAATTCGATCGAATCATTTTTAAAACTCATGTTTCAGCTCTTGAATTTTTATGAATATTTATGATCCGCCATTCCTCGGATCTCTTAACGCGCAGTCTGATACACTTTCTGTGAACCCTCCCATGAGCTATGGCTCTAAGGGAGCGTTTTTCATTCCACCGCTTCCTTCATACTAATCAATTTCCGTGAACTCAGCAGAATGACTAAGAAATATTGCCACTTTTGTATTATATCGAACCCGAATTTCTTGTTTCTGTATGATTTAGTTAACCAATTTCCTTCGCAGGTACCTTTAGAAAATGTATTTTACAAATAAAACATATTTACAAACTTAGTGGTTTCCGGGTAGAGTAATGTAGTTAGGATTAATTGATTTATTCACACATAGCGCTGGTGTAGTTACTGTATTATAAGACCGGGATATTTTTGCATGTTTTACTATAGATTAATATTTTAAGTAAATTTAGTGTCTTCTGTTTGAAACGCCCATCATGTTCCATTTTCCCGCAAAGTACTTGCGGGAACATAAACATGGTGACTCGTTATCATGGGAAGTCGGTGTAACCTTTGGTGTTCTAATAATTTATTATACAGTAGTATTGCATCTTTGTTTTTTTTATTTTGTTGCCGCTTCTTCTCGCCGTTGTCTTCCACGATGTCACCGCTCCGCACCTACGATTCGCCATTCATCCCTTGGACCGTACTTCTACATAACAACTCTGAACGTTACAACGTGTAATGGATTGTGTGTAAATAATTATCCGTTGTGGACTTGTGCCGTTTACATTTTTCTGCCTCCAATTGATCCGCGGTGTCGTGAACCCCGGATAACCGAAGCAGCGCGAACCAGGGCGGATTCTTGCCTCCGGCTGGCTTGTCTCCGTTAGCCGGCGAGTATCGTCCGAGAGCGTCATCGAACGCGTCATCTTGCGGGAGGCTGTCTCCTATTCCTTCCGTGTTCGGGGGGGAGAACGACTGGGGCTCTCAGGACTACCCGCCTCCCGCTGGCGCCGACCAGTTGGCTGGAAGTTTAGCCGATGCTATGAACCTTCAGGGAAGCGATCCCTATCTCAATTCGTAAGTATCCTCAGCTATTTGATGGTTTGCAGTTTTAACTGAATCGTATTAACATTTGTCTCTTTCGGCCTGTTAATGACCCCTTTCTATGTTAGTGAAAAATTTAAGCTACATCCAACACTAATCATAAATTCACTAACGTCGACTTGTGAAAAATTGTGAAAAGTTAACCATAAAAATACATTTTGTACATAACATACAAAAAACATTTATAATTATTAAAATTAAAATACACAATATAATAAATTATACAAAAGACATTTTTGATGATCCGAAGACACACTTTTTACAAACTTTTTGGATGCATTTCAATCTTACAGAAGTTTTTTTCATTGCATGTTTACATTTTCGATTTCAAATATTATTTGCAATACTTTCAGTTTATTTGTTTTTTATGTGTAGAGAATATTGAATAATTTAGTGGATGCAGTAATTCTTGAGTTTTCAGTAATGAATGTGCACGTGTATATAATATTTAGATTTTTTCCACACCTTCTGTAAACAGAACGAAATTTCCGACTGATTTTAAAATTATTTTTTGTGAATGAAGATTATTTATTTTATTTGGTGAATACGAAAATTGCTAATTTATTTCCTGGTTGTTGTTTTTGATTTTTTTGTTATTGTTTATACTCATGGGTGTTGCCAACATTTACCGTTCGTTCAAGAAAAATATGTATGTACAGAATCTGAAGATGGGCTCATCATGTTTGTATGGTTTGTATTTTCTAGAAGATTTTCCGAATAAATTTACCATAAATTCAAAACAAAATATTGCCCATCTCATTACTTCGATTCGAAATTATACTTTGAATAAATTTATTCTTACGATGTAAGTACTCTATTTAATTTTTTTAAATTAAGATGAAGTGATCCAGAGCCGGATTCACAGTCAGGGGAAAATATGATGTCCCAGTTTGGCAAATCCACCAAAAGTAGCTAACTTTGCTGGTGTTTGTTTAGGTTTCCCAGCAGCTTGACGACCGGACCCTCGGGCCCCCTGCCCCCCTACCCCGGGGGCCCCCCCTACGGACGCAGCTTCATGTCTCGGGGCTGCACCCTCCACGGCCTGCAACCCTGCGGCTGCATGCACCGACCCATCCACCACGGAGAGGTAAACATCTCAGTCTACAAGAACACTTTTCTGCTGCTCGTTTTTACTGAGTGAATAGCAAAGTTACTATTTTCCAGAAATCCGAGACCAAGTGCTCATGTTAACTATTAGTAGTATTTCAGATAGGTATATTATTTATATGTTTTTCAGGCCATATCTAGGTATTTCATATGCTTTATTCAAGGGTTACACCACCCTGAAAGTCTAGAATACCTAAAGGTTGAAATTATAAATTAAGTGATTTATTAATATTAAATTACAATTTTAACGGAAAATTTTTGAAAAAAAGAAATCACGCCGCGTCAATTCCATTACCGTGGAGCTCCTCCGCCGAAGCTAAGATGCAACATTCCCTAGTGCTGGTTTTTCCGGACAGAAAAGGAGGTTTTGTACTTTTAAAAAATGAAATACTTCATAGATATAATATTTATTAATAAGTACATAACGTTTTTGTCTGTCTTGGACAAAATAATACCTAGACGATATATGTGTACATATTTATATGTATACTCATTTCTTTTAAATTGGCGTTTAAAATTATATGGTATCTGTTCCATGCAAAGATATTGAACACATCTTTATTTATCTAAAATATAATATTTATAATGTTGGCGTTGGACTATGCCTGTCGCATCTTTCGCATTAAGAAGTACCTGTGTATTAGACGAGAATAGTTTTTAAGCAGTATAAAGTAATTTGGTACAAATATGTAAGTGATAATAATCTCCAAAAACACATAAATTGAGTCAAAGTGTAAACATACATATGTTGTAGACATTGCGTAGGTTTTGATAATATATCTATACACTAACTCATAGTGCATACATAATTAACACTTTGTAAGTATGTAACATATATAACTATGGTAAGTATAAGTAACATATATAACTATAATATGGCAAATATAATATAAAATTTACAAGAATAAACTTTGTTTCCACCTTTTTTTTTCAAAGTGATGAAAGCAAAAATTATTCTTAGTAATTTTTTTAATAAAGTCGCCACAAAATCATTTTGCTCATATTGAAGAAAATATAAAATAGATTAAGAAATTTAAGAACAAATTAGATACTATGTTTTAAACCACTTTATTGCTATATATTTGTCAACTAGTTTCGGTTGGACCCAACCTTCTTCAGGACAATTATAATATAGACTATATTATAATTGTCCTGAAGAAGGTTGGGTCCAACCGAATCTAGTTGACAAATATATAACAATAAAGTGGTTTAAAACATAGTATCTAATTTGTTTTTAAATTTCTTATAATGTCAAGCCACAAAGTGTTTTCTTGCTTTGAAAAATTAAAGAAAATAGATTATTGTGAAGAAATTTAACACAGAAATAAAAATACTTATTAATGTCTTCTAGAGAAAATATTCTTTGAAGTGGCGTTTATATTAAACATAACATTGTTTTACGGAGAGAGCTTTACACACAAGCTTTACACACAATAAAAAAAATATTAAAACATTAAAACATAAAACACATATACACATAAAACAGTTTTGATTGGTGTACTTACAATTCTTCAGATTAAGTTAAACATATCGATAGTCATGAGATGTATACGCTCTACTTCTTTTTAATTCACTGAAAAATCTATTTTATAGTAGTTTACATAGCTATGCTGCCTTTTAAAAATACCTACTAATTATCTCCAGTCCGTGAAATATCCAGTTAACATAAGATATAAATATAATATTACTGACGTCCCACCAGCTTATCTCACTGCTGATGTTTCGGATCGTAGGTCGAATCCTGCATTATGGACTATTTCCATATTCCATTATAGCTTGTCATTTGCTGTGGCGTATCTAGGTCCGGGTTCGATTACCTTGTGCTGCCCTCTGTCTCCAGCTACAAGTCCTCGCACGCTGTTCGACAATTTGAAGCGTCAGTCGATAATCCTTTTTCGTTAGCAGCTCGTATTCTATTTCGTTTATGTGATTATATCTTTTAAAAATCATAACCGGTGCATAAAACATGAATTCTCGGAATGCGGTTGTACCCGTGATGTGTTTTTATTTTTATTTTAACCAACTTTACCACCCAGCTTCGCGCGTGATTTGCCGTTTTGTATACATTCATTTTATATTCACCAATATACTAAGCGAGTACCTTAACACATTCAAATATGTCTTCTCCGCAAGTTTTTAAAAATATTGTGTTTTTTAAGATTCTTTCTTCTTGAAAAATATGTCGACTTATTATTTGACTGTTAATTGCAAAGTTTCATGTATCATGATGGAAAGGACATTGAAGGCCGAGAATAGTCACACTGATCTAGAAATTCTACACAGAATGAGCTTTGCAAATATCAAGAGCAGAGTTTTCACTTTGCAAACAAACTTTCTGCTGTATTATTAAGATTTACCATAATCTGTCTCAATCTTCTCCAGTTGGACTTTTTGTTGTTCTATGTCAGTTGGACTTACTTACAAGAACTTCTCTATTTTTCTGCCTTTAACAAAATCCGTTCGTAATTCAGACTTTAGTTCCTGTGACAAAATACCTAGTTCAAATTTTACGAAGCGTAATTATATATCAGTAACTCGGGTTGAATGTGAACTAAAAAAAAACACTGAAAGGAATTGACTTATCATATATAGTTTCGATAGATAGTTTCTTTATTATGGTTGTGTTTTACAAAAACAGTGAAAGGAATTGACTTATGGGTGAACTAAAAATAGCTGTGAAAGGAATTGACTATCATATGTAGTTTCGATAGATAGTTTCTTGATTATGGTTGTGTTCTGATAAATTGTATCTTGCATGGCTATGGCATTTTGATCACCTTTTATTTTAAGGGTCACATCCGCTAGCTAAGATCGGTTTGTGAATCTAACACCTTGTTCCGGCCGTAGAAATTTATAGTTACTCAAATGTAAATATTTCCTCAGAATATTTAAAATCACAATTATCTTCACATTTCGGTCGCCTCTTCTGCCGGCGGCATCTTTTTGCTACTAGCTAGGATCAGTTTGTAAATCTAACGCCTTGTTCCGGCCGTAGAGATTAATATTTCCCCAAATGTAAATATTTTCTCAGAATAATTAATAATTCACTTACATTAACGATAATGTTGGATCGAAAAACAACACAAGAAGGAAAAACTGAAAAAATCGATTGATTTCAAAGATATTTTTATTTTATTTTAGATCTATTTTTAAAAATGTACCTGCGTGTAATCGATGGAAAACTATAAATGTTCAATGTAAGATTTTTATTATTGTTTAACACTATAATCGAAATATTGTCCTAATTATGACAAATCTCGTGGAGTTTGATATGGAGATGAATAAATATTTAAAGTGAAGGCAATAAAACATTTGTTCCACAGAGTATGTCACCATCATCGGTCCAGGTATCCCCGTCGTACCCTTCGGAGGCGGGGGGCGCGGCGTACCTGCGGGGGCGGCCCTCCTCGTGCTCCCCGCCGCGCACCCCCCTCACCCCCGGGGCGCTGATGGGCGGCCAGCACCTCACAGACATGATGCAACAAGGTACTGTCCTTCATTTCTGCTTTCCAAACGCACAAATCAATACTAAAACACGACAGAACAGGCCCTCCTCGTGCTCCCCGCCGCGCACCCCCCTCACCCCCGGGGCGCTGAGGGGCGGCCAGCACCTCACAGACATG
>JADDOH010023226.1:0-14324 GCA_016648135.1 Agrypnia vestita | reverse complement strand
CTGACATCGTAAGCATCGATGATCTCCTCCAACATGTGCTTGCAGCCGGGACTCTCAAAGGCCACGATGTGTGCGTGGAGGCCGTTCTGCTGGTTCTTGGTGAACCCTCCGCCCCCCGCTTGCAGGTACTTTACACTGAAGCCGGTGACCTGGGCCAGCCAGCCGCCCAGGGAGTGCCCCGTGATTGACAAGTGAAAGCGAAAGCCGTCTTGTTCGTTGGCTAAATCTATAGCGCGCTTCACCTTGTCAGCAAACGTCGCTGCGGAACTCATTTGAGGTGAATAATTTTTGAAGATTACTCCACTCAAATCATTCCACGCGGCTCCCAGTCCACTTGTTCCCCTGTGGGCCAGGACCACCTGCTGCCGGGAGGGGCTGAAGAAGGCGGCCCCGAAGTAGCCGTTGCTCCGAGCATCATTGCTCGCGGTCGTCAGTAGCTGCCAATCGGGGATTTCGAGTTCACGGAGGAGTTCATATTTCATGTCGTAAACGATTGAAGAGAAGTGCGCCAGCTCAGTCTCGCTGGGGTACGGGGCCGACATGACGACATTATCCAGTATCAGGTTTGTATTTTTGTAAGGTAAACAGCTTACCAGTGTACTTAAAAGATCCTCACTGGTATACTTTAACTTGGAATCCACCTCCATGATGTGAGAGCACCGAAGAAGCGCTGTCAGCCGTATCGAGCTCTGAAACAAATATTGTCAGTTAGAGAAAGTATTCACCAATGAATAAATTGAATTTTTATTTGGTTGATATAATCAAGAGACAAAAACACCTTCATATTTATTTGAGGGTGACTGATACGACAATTGGCCGTAGAAGTCTTTTCCCTAATATGAATAAATATTTTTTTTTAATAATAATTATATGAAAATATACTTTCACTCGTTAGGGTAGTGAAAATGTCTGCAAATATTTATATGAAATGTAAGTAAAACATTTTATGAATGAATAATAACTATTTAATTACTGGTCTCAAATTTTTTAATAGAATAATGAATGTCAAACTCAAATTGTATCAGCTATCTGCCGAATCTCTTAAATTTTTTATTTCAATTCCAATTAACGTAATGAAAGCATGACAAAATTAACATAAATAACAAAAGAATAAATTATTTTTTGAAGTAATCTTCTTTTGACGCATTAAGGGTAATATTTTTATTGTAACGGAAGTTGCGCACGCGGTGCGTGCGTATTGTAGCGGAAATGCGAGACCACAAAATGCACGAGCTACATTCACATCACGCACCACAAAATATTCACTTGAAATTAGTATTCCAGTATATATTATAAATAAAGTATTATTGACCATCTTGAATCGAGTACCAATCATAAAGATGCTCAATTCAAAAGCTGACGAATGATTGGTTATTGAATTGAAAGAAAGAACTGTTTATTGAAAGTGATATTCGAGAAATTATTTATAGCAAAAACTACGTGATTATCATATATTTTCTTTTAAAATAAAAATCACATTCATTCATTTGACATTCAATGCGGCTGTCAACGTAGAATAGATTCTAATATTTTGAAAACGGAACCGTTTTAGGCCGAAAATCAATAGAACATGAAAGTGGGTTGCCATGTTTTTTGATTAGTCGCGTCATATGCCTGCCATGCTTTGGCGATAAATGTCTTCGAATCGTCGTGAGACCTCTAATCGAAGACATTTTCCTATTATTTTAGCTATCACAAACTAATGGTTGCATTTATTCCACTTCAAAAACAATTATGAATAATTTAACTACATTAAAGTGTTAGCATTTTTATTTATCATCTCCCTAGACATCGTTTTATTGAGTTTATATGTACTTTAACCAATATGTAAATACCAATTATCACAATAACGCCAAAAAAGTATAACTTCTACAAACTTCTCCAATGTTTAATAATATGCTGTTTATTGCACCAATGTTTATTAATAATGTGGCTGGCCATTGTGGCCAATGTGTTGTAAGGTGGTGTGTGGTGTATGTATGTTGATGACGTACCTATATATTAAATATTTCCGGTTGTGGACACAATAAGATAATACTATTCTTTGTGTCATTACTCTTGACAAACATATCAAATTCACTCTCGGACAGTGCCAAGAAAAACGATGGAGCTGTTCGTGTCTACCTAACGCAGCTGAAGACAGCGAGCGAGGGCCGAGTACCCCCCCCGAGCCGGGGTTCCTGCTCGGCTCCTCCTCCCGCCCCACTAGTGGCCAGCTTCACCGCCATGCTCAGCCGGTTCAGTAAATGCTCGCTGATTAATTACACTCGCCAAAATAAAATAATTCAACAATTTCTATATAAGAATTAACCCATGAAAACATAGTTTTCATTATAAATTCTTTTCAGAATAAAGATTATTATAAAATTAATTATTTTCCACAATAACATTTGTTTTTTAGAAATTTTAAATAAAGAGATAAATTCTAAAAATTACTTGCGCGAACATCTGAGATAAGTTTGAATAATTGTGTGCTTGTATGCATGTGTGACCCCAAATGCACGTAAGAATGTATCGTCATCGAGTCGATGTGCAAAATTTCAGCTCGATTGGATAACGGGAAGTCTGTTAATTTTCACTTCCAAGATTTTTCCACAAGAAATTAAAAGGATTTAAAAATGGGATTCGATTACGTTTCAATTGATAAATTTTTAAAATAAAAACATTAAAAATTTTTACGCAAACAGTAATCAGTAGAGAAAAAACTCTACTGATAACACTTATTGGCTGACAATTTTATGTAGAATTACAAACCATTTACATGCGTATATAAATCCCGCGATTGACAACATCGCAATAAATCTTAACTAAATAACCATCACGCCGTTTCCCCGCAGAGGTAGGCAGAGAGGATTGATCGCCACACTCCTCCTGGCACACCACTTTTACTTCGGCCACATTCATACATCTTCTCATACAAGTTACACGGTTGTTGCGGCTTTTAACAGGGCCATCCTCAAATACTTGTAGTACCTGCCAGGTCTTTCGCGGACGCCCTCTATTCCTGTTGCCTTCAACACTCGCCTCATATATTTTCTTAACCATACTTTCCTCGTTCATACGTTCCACATGACCAAACCAACTCAGCACTCCTCTCTTTATTCTGTCTACCACACAACACCCAGCATCGCATTCACTTCTGATTTGCTCATTCCTCACTCTACGACCCAAGATTTTCCACGCAAGCGTCTTAGTGACCGCATTTCCACCGCATTCAGTCTACTTTCATTCTATTAAACCCAAAAACTATAAATGAATAAAAAAGTGAATTATTTGAAATAACTTGTGTAGATCGTGACAGGAAATATATAATAATGTGACAAAATATTAACAACTTCTCAGAATTCGCCAAGCATATCATAAACAGCAACTACTCTAGAGAAAGTCCCTACTCCACTGTGCGGCTCATAAAGGATTGCCAGAACAGTTGAGCAATGGTTGGAAGATTTGTCAACACGAGACGACCCGCACCGCTACCCGAATAGCTTAACAACATTCTGTGTTTAGGTTGTTTATTGCACCCGATGATGAGAGAAACTATACGAGTAACAGAATAGCTCAACGTGTGTGCACTACAGAGTTTAGTTAGAATAATCATGCGGCAGCACAGAGCAACTGCCATACCAGTTAACTGCCATACCAATGGGTTAAACTAGTAGAGATGAAACGGATAGTGATTTGGCCGGATACCGGATACCCGGCGAGCCCCTAAGCCGGATAGCCGGATATCGGTCCATAGTCACGGATATATCGCGATTTGTTAATGTTATAATTTTAAGTTATATATATATATATATTACAAGACAATCAAAAAAAATGTCAGCAGTGCCGCGCGTGCAAATTTCTCGCGGTGGCGAAGGAAAAAAAGCAGATTTGTCATCCATTATCCATACTTTCTGTTAGATATGAGGTGTATAGAAGCAAAGATAGCAATATCCAAAAGAAATGTTTTGAATGCAGTCACCGAGGAGTTTGAAATGTACTGATTTCTAGATTTTATAAGAAATATAGATCTATCTCTTCCAAAATGATATTTCCAAATCACTATCAAAAGATATTGACATCAACTAATCAGCCCCCCAAGAATTTATCACCTGACAAAATGGCCGCTTTATACTAAAGTGAGATTTGTTGTCGTCTTTAGAATGAAATATGGTAGCAGACACAGCAATATCCAATTATATAATTCGCAAAAGCAGCAATGTCCACTACATGGTAACAACACGGCAATACTCACATTTAAAATATTTTTTTATATACGAATATTAGAGGAAAATTGAGGAAGTAATTGTTTTAAACTTATTTATAAACAGATGCACGTTTCATAGATTTCTTGAGTAGTGACAGTTATTTTGTATTTTTCTCAAAAAATGGGATATTGTTGCCTGTGCTTTTTACCCCATATATACGCTAGGCCCGTTTATCTTTTGTTTTGAATTGATTCAATTATTTGGTGAAAAAATATGACAAACTGGCTACCAGGTTGTGATGAAAAATGAATTTATACCTACCTACATATCGAGAGTATGTACCTACAGAAGGCATTAAGACTGGACATTCACTGCAAATGCATTTTTGGCGTTTTTTTGCATAAGCGGGTTTTTTTTATTCATTTATATCAGAATGTATATGCTAGACTACAATTCTTTAGGACAATATAGAATAAAGATAGAATTTAGGATGATATACAAGATAGATAGAACCTTTGTTCTTGTATAAAAGTAATAAACTGAAGATTATTTACAATTATTAAAAAAATACATATGAGGATTATTCGACAGGCCGCAGCCGAAAAATTCATTTTTAGTATCTTAGAAATGATCAATTGTGTACGCAGAATAAGTTTTTTACGAGTAGAAAGCTAACATTACGAAGACAAATCTGTGCCTACTAAAATAATTAAGAAATTTTTAATATTAATAAAGTTATAAATTTTTTGTTATCTTATTCTACGAGTACAATTTTAAGACAAGTTTTGTTCAACTGACTGAGCCATTCTAATTAAAACTTAATACCTACTCGAAAAAGCGATTTAAAGATCACTATTAAATTTTGTTGACTGCTTGATTTGAATAATGATGTAGGTACTGCACTGTCCAGTGACGAAAATTGTTTTAGCAGAAAGTGTTTTCTGTCAGAAAAAAAAAAGATTAATATCACTTGATGATTTTATTAACTTGAAAACAACAGAAATCGACAGAAAATCTTGTTGGGATTTATAAATATGCCTTGCGACGAATCTTCCAGCAGTGGAAGTATATCGCCGTCTCCCACGCCTGCTGAAAGAAACAAGTTACGAGACTGTTACTGATCAAATGATCAACTGTGACCCGTGAAGCTCGCGATACATTTCGGGATTGTTTCGACGAAGTGGCAAATGAAAATAGCAGTGTCGGGATCAAGAAAAGAACGCGATTGCAAGCGAGATTGACTATTATTTAAAGACGATCGTAGTCGCGACCATTATATTCGGTGGTCAACTAATCCAAAACAGTATCCAAATTTGACAAAATGTGCCAGAATTTACCTTTCAGCTCCTTGTAAGCAGCGCATAGAGCGAAATACTGTTTTTAGAAGGCGGTCATGTTTACGAAAAGAAGCGCAATTTTTGCTTGTTTTCGTAAACAAGAGGCTCGTAAACAAAAATGCAAAGAAATTTTGAATACTAATCAATTTGTTGAGTAAATAAATAATAAAATTTTTCTATGATTGTGTGGTTTTTATTTGCCTGCAAGTACCTTCCTTTATCAATTTACTGGCGATAATTAACTAGGTTTTGAGAAAGGTAAAATTACTCAAGTCAGCTTTTAAAGTTAGTTATGTTCTGTGGTGATGTGTGCCCAGCTGGTCCCCGGCTGAGGGATTATGAGTGGGGCGGGCAGCGCAGTGCTGGCAGCTGAGTGGAGCAGAAGACCGGGATTAGATAGACACTTGGATTGTAGGCCGATGGAAGACATTGCGGGAATTTGAGATGTGATCGAAGTTTTTGAGGTTGAAGATGAAACGGATACGTGAGTTTTGAAGGCGTTTCAGTATTTTCACATATTTTTTTATATAAAAAATATATTATTCTTGATAATTCCGTAATGATAATAATTTGGTGAACCTACAAATGTTCTCTAAAATAGCAACTTGATACTATTATATCGAGAATTCATTTTATTTCGGACGCGAGTTACGGCTGTGGAAACAGCGCCATCTAGCGACAATGTCGGACGTTGTTGTATGGAGAATTATGTGTTTAAGGAAAGATTTGTCATGAAAATTCTTTACATAAATGAATCGCTTATATTATGTCTCGGTTACTTTAGTCGCGGACATCTTTACACAGAGATGATGTATTTAAATATAATGTAATTATCAAGAAAATGTAATCTCGAGACACTTTTTCAGCTTTCTTGCAAATAACGAGTAGTTTCTTTAAATCCACTGAATTTAGATCAAATATATTATTAATTTGATAGACGGACGTACATAATTAATCCATCAATTAAATACAAAAATAATTGTGGTAGTGGGTGGCGGCGGGCCTCCCTGGGCGGGAGTGTGGGGGGAGGTCGCCCTTGAAGTGGGATCAATATATTCAATAATTCACTATTTGACATTTTTGTTTCTAACATTTCTAAATTATCGAACTTTAGGCCTTAATTATTTATAAGTAATATTTCAATACTTTTCTCTTTTAGAATGGCCTATCTCTAATTGATGGCTAAGTGGGCCTTTATCTGATGAGCTTATCAAGAACTTATCTGCATTATTATCGGTATATAACGCGGGTGTAATGTAATTTGGTAAATTTAGAATTACTGTGAGTTATTTATCTGCAAAATTCAATGCCACTGTTCAAAAGTATTATCTGTTCAAAGGTAATATAAATATTTATTGCGAATTGCGATATAATTGCTTCTTGGTTAATATTCGGATAGTGGGCACTCGTCATTGGTACATTTACCAAACGATGGATAATTTAGTGAAAGACCGAATGTGATATGCATAGGTTATGGATTCACTCATATTTAATTTATGTACAATTATTATGCGTCCGTCTCGACGAAGATACAGTGGGATACACGCTAGCAGATATCTTTCCATCATCGCACCGAATCGGACGCGTGGGAGTCAAATATTTAACTCGGACATATTATGTGAATTCTGGCTGAAGAGTTCCCAGCCGACCGGCAGCAGAGCAGGAGCAGACTAATCGGAAGACCGGCAGCGGCGGACCACTGACCGCGGACTTCCCAGGAGAGAGCCCAGATCGGGAGCACTTTCGGGAGATATTCCCCGGCAATGGCCATCTGAGCGACATGTTTCTACTTCTATTCATTCCGCTATTCTATTCACTTTGTTGGTTCTTCACTCTATCTAAATAGGTTTGCCACACAAACTCCCAAATGATCTAATTGCGCTGCGTTCGGTTTACTCTCCTTTCTCTTCTGCCAGCTACAAGCTTCACTTCAGTATAATATACAAGTGTCGGTAGTAGAATTCCATTGCGTCTTCCCTAAGTTGACATGTTTTTAAAATAAAATATCGGATTCAAAGCATCGTTTATCTTATTTCCAGCACACTACATCCTCTTGAAATCTTTTTAGCTTTCCCTCTACTATCGAATATATTTCACTTGTTCGGAACATTAATTACTTTCAGGTGGTGGTAGTACGGGCTAAATGACATAGCCCTTTATTTTTTACTAACATATTTTTAATTACAAAAGTTAAGACCGTCGATTTTTTTTTATAATTCTCCTTGGTTTATTATCTGCATTAGGCACAGGTTCCAAAATAAAAATAAAATGATATAAACCCTGAAAAATGTCCAATTGGAAAACATTCCAATTAGAATTCGAAGGTTTTTATTATCTTATTTGACTGAAATCGAAGGAAATGAATTTTTCATATTCGATATAAGTTACTGTAATGATAGTCCAACGTTTTAGAAAAAATAGAAATATTCGTAAAAAATGCAAACTTTGATGTCGTATATCTCCATAACTATTGGTATTAGGTCATAATAATAGCATGAACATTTTCTTCTCATAATCAAGGCAGGAATGTAGTCCTGCGAGGTTATTAATGTTTTCCAAATAACCCTGTATAACCTTTGTGAACTCAACTGGCAAGGCAAATAAAGTGTTTAACTTAACTAAACATATTTTTCTATGTCGTACGAGACAAGAGTGGAGACCGTGACAGGACTCTGCAATATCTAGATAACAAATCAAACCAATTTGTGGATAAATAAGAAGTGGAAGCGCCTGTTCGGGTCAAGCCGCGCCGGTGAATACAAAACCCACCGCAGCCTTGCTGTCCAGATGAGAGCCTAGTCCTGTCTATAATCCACCATTATGTAATCCATTTCACAATTCCAGCTATTCACTTGTGCCTATAATTTGCGTGATTCACGAGTGTACACATACATCTCTTAAATACGCGAAATCCAAATAAAAAACCAACCCATAAAAAATAAGTTTTTATTATACTCCCTTTCTCATTTCCTAGTCGAAACAGGTTTAGCGCTTACCGCACGAGTTGGGCTCGAGTCGGGCGATACCGACGCTACGAAAGGGAGTAATAAAAAATTTCAAAAAATTCAAAATTATTCAAATCATTAAAATATAAAAAATAAATTCATATCATTTTTATCGTTGCCACGAGTCTGCCTGCAATGTTTCAGCTCGATTGGATCATGGGAAAAGGGTTAAAAATTGATTCAAAGTTTTTTCGACAGACAAGCAAGAATACGCTACGAGTTAAAAGAAAGGGGCTAAAAAAAAAGTAACCCATAAAAACCAAGTTTTTATTGTACTCCCTTTCTTTGTAAAATATAACAACAATTGAAGACGAATTAAAACATATAACATAACACTAAACTTACAATAATTTATTATATTTCTAAAATGTCAGATGTTTTGAGCTTTGATAAAACACTTCATGCTTTGAAGATTAATTTCTAAAAACATCTGTCAGTCAATTTAGATTTTCGATATTCATAGTGAAGTACCTATTATGTATACCGACGGAGTAATTCAAATTTAGAAAATATTCCGCGACGTTATCGGGCCGCTATGCTAGTAATCAAACTTTTCTAATGATTCCAATTTGAAAAAACAATAAAATTTCAAAAAATCCTAAATTATACTATATTTATTAATATTTTTTAACAAAAATTTAATAGATTTTCTTGATCGTCGCCACGAGTCTGCTTGCCAAGTTTCAACTCGATTGGATGACGGGAAAAGGGTTAAAAATTGATCCAAAGTTTTTCACCCGGCAAGCCGGCAAGCGAGCAAACGCCACGAGTTAAAGAAAGGAAGTAATAAGTTCAACCTACCAACCGGTTGACATTTTCCGTGTTTTAATATAGAAAATCAAAAATTTTTTCATTAAAAATCAACATTTCTGCATGTTTCTTTCTGAATTTCTCGTAACGATTCATGAGTATATAATTTGCTGTTGTTATTTTTGTTTTTTTTTTCGAAATTATCAGCATTTCACACATTTTATTTTATTTACGATACAACAAAATCAATTAAAAACCTAATTTGGCTTCAATAAAATTTTTATTAACAAAGCGTACCCTCTGTAAAGGTCCGCTTAACCAACTTAAAAGTTTAGATTTATTAAAGGCCCGTTCTGAGCGAGATTACTTTAAATGAGTTCAATCAAAGGCTTACTAGAATTATTAACTTAGAAAAAGAGTTCATTGTGCTGCAGGAAGAGATCAAAGTAAATACCGAAGACGAAAATTTCTTCGCAGAAATAGAAGAGCGGTTGAAAATGAATTTTGTCACTACATTGCGATCGCGCAATGTCTCACGGGGAGCTCTCCGGCGCCTGCTAATTCATCTAATCACTATATTAAACTGCCAGAAATACAGGTTGCGAAATACGACCACCATCTCTAGAGCATAACGCATACCGACTATTCTCATAAATAATTATGCCAAATCATCTTCATGCTCTACTCAATACATCAGTTATAATATTAATAATAGCGAATCTCATAGTACTTGTGCCTTTTGCAAAGGAGACCATAACATTTACAAGTGTCCAGATTTGTTAGATAAATCCCCTGAGCTAACAGAAAATTTTCCCAAGTTCTCAATCAATCACAAAGATTTCGAGCTTCCGCCGAATAGGTATCACGCAAGCTGATCAAAAATTAATGACTCTTCTCCTATTGATTTGTTCATAGGCGCTGACATCTTTAGGCAGACCTTGGGCAAAGAACAAAAGTCACTCGTCGCAGACAAACCACTTCTACGAAGTTCTCAGTTTGGTTGGAATATATCCGGTCCTATTGTTTTAAAAATATTCCGCCGAATATCAAGCCAGCTAATCGTAATTTCAATGACTCCTCTCCTATTAAGTTGCACATAGGCAAAAAGCAGAGGTCACTCGGCGCAAACAAACAATTTCTACAAAGTTCTCAATTTGGCTGCATTATATCCAGTGCTATTGTTTTAAACTGTGAACCTAAACAGATTCAATGCAATTGTTCTAGAAATGACTTCTCTAAACAAGACAAGATTCATCAACACATCTCTTCATTCTGGGAGCTGGAGGAGCTTCCGAAAAGGTCACTTCTAAACACAATTTCTTCAATCATATTATCAGAATGTTTCCATTTGCGAAAATTCAGATCTAATTTACCTACAGTATTCGAATCTTGCAATGTCAATGTGCAAGAGAAACTAAGCCAGAGCGATTCTTCCAGTACTTTAGGTCTAGTTTGGAACCCTAAATCGGGCACACTTTATTTTTCGATCGAAGAATCAAACTTAAACAATGTCGATATAACTAAAAGAAATATTTTGTCCACTTCTTTCAGGATTTTTGATAATTTCTGGCTGTTTTCTCCACGCACAGTACAACTAGAGATGTGCGACTATGACTTGGGCCGACTAGCCGATTAGTCGGTTATAAAGAGGCCGACTAGTCGGCCAAGCCGATCACGGTTTCAGGAGTGTTCGGCAATATCCGTAACGCTTTGTTTACAGCTGACTCGAGCGCAAATCGCAACATGTTATGTTTACTTCGCATTGTTTCTTGATTTTTGCTTTTGCACGGGTCAGAGCGGTGTTTTTGTATAAAAAAATAAAGGCAATACTTTTATTGTTCATAAAAGTGAAAGATCTCAATTAAAATTTGACAATTTCATTGTCAAAAAGAAAGTCTCGTGTATGGATTTCTTTTGACCAATTAGACAATGATTCATAATTTTATGAAGCAGTTAATGTTTAGAATTTTTTAAATGTTTTTTTTTCATTATATCATGTACATGCAATCTTGGTTTTATATTACTTAGTCTGTTAATAAAAAAATACAACTCTTTTATTTTAATAAGAAGAAATATTTAACAGAAGAGTATGGCGCTCTATCCTCCCTGCCTACCCCCACGGTGAAACGGCGTGATAGTAAGTTAGTTTAGTTAGTTAGTTAGAAATATTTAAATGTTTATTGAAGATAAGAAGATATTAATGATTGATAATTAGATATTTTTGCTTTACAAGTAAGTTACTTTAGAGACTGATTAGTTGATTACCAAAGGAAAGGTTGCTTTACATTTCAAAATAATTCATTCTAAAATAAAAATATTAATTAACAATCGAGGTTTTTATTTAATGTAATTCCACCTATATACATTTTATTGAGAAATGCATACAAAGTAAGAAGCCGGATAGTCGACGCTTTTTGCCGAATAGTTGCCGACTAGGAAAGTGGCCGGATAGCCGGCTTCACCGACTAGTCGTAACATCCCTAAGTACAATCCAAAATGCTTATGCAACAGTTGTGGATTCGTAAACTAGATTGGAATGAATCCATTACCAACGACATTAAAAAATAATGGGTAAGAATGCATTATATTTTTTCTTCTCTTTTTTCTGTACAACTACCGAGACACGCATTATGCGACACTCCTACATCCATTTCGTGACTCCTCAAAACTCACATAATATATCTGAGATCTACAACCACAAGAGGTGATATTGTAGTCAAGCTTCTCTGTGCCAAATCTAAAGTGGCTCTTGTCAAACCTACTACTATCTCCGGCTAGAGCCATGCGGAGCTCTACTAGAACCCGCTTATGTAAAGTGCGTGTAGAATCTCTACGATGTTCTATATCTCTTTCCTCCACCGATGCGACTTGAGTATCGTCATTGGATGGCTAAACACTAGTCCAAACAGACTCATGATTTTGGTAGCAAATAGAGTAGATAAGATTTTTGAAAAAACCAAATTGCGGTCTTTATGGCACCACGTGCCTACTGATTCTAACCTGGCTGACTATATTTCCAGAGGTGTCAATGCTAGCCAGTTGCAAGGTCTGGAGAGCTGGTGGCCGGGTCCACAGTTTTTATCAAAAATCTAGTCAGAATGGCCTATTTTGAAATCTCAGCCTTATGAGATTTTACTCGAGATAAAATCTCATACTACAGTAATCCAGAAACCTATAATTGAATTCGAAAACTTTTCTAATTTTTCAAAATTAAAGCGTACATTTGCTTATGTTTTAAGTTTTCTACATAACAAAATAACTTACTCTGATTCAAAATTGAGCGGTCATTTATCAGTTGAAGAGCTAAATAATTCGTTTGGTTAGGTTTGCTGAAAGTAAATCGTTTTCAAAAAAACTTGACGGCCTTACTAAAAACAATCAATTGGCATTGAAAGCAAATGTTGCGTGTGAAGAGTACTTTACTTATTTTGTACAAATTGGGGCTATCCTAAATAGCCGACCCCCTTATCACATGTCTGCCTCTCCTCGCGATCTCCTTCCTCTTACCCCGGGACACTTTCTGGTCGGCCGGCCACTGACGTCAATATCGTCGCCGGACCTAGAGGCTTAGAGCCCGAGTAGTCGCTACACAAAACTAGAAAAGATTCGTCAACACTTCTGGAACCGCTGGCAAAGTGTATACATCTGCGAGAATACGCTACAACAGCACTTCAAGTGGCGACTTATAAATATATTTTCTTATGTCGTACGAGATAATGTTTTAGTTTTGTAAAGTTCAGACATAATAACAACTAATTAGTAACAATAATTTAATTCAAATATAACAAATAACCAGACTAAATTTGTGCAAAACCCACTTTTGAATATTTTCCCACTTGAGATTCCATCCCCTTGAGATGACATTCCATAATTAACAGCTCCGACCTCCCCCCTCCCCTCACCATCCCTTCACCGTAACACACTCGTATTGTTTATCTTTTTCAATTTCAGTCACAGACAATCCTGAAGGAGAGAACATTGTTCTCGAAACATGTAGATTGTATAATCTAATAAAGTGGTGAAAACAAAGTAATTTGTGTTTTATTTTAAAATGATAGACAACGTGTTAATGGAAGGGCAATGGTACATAAGTTTTTTTAATAGTACTAAACAATAAGTGTGCAAAATTTGGATCAGATCTATCAAACGGCGTAGATTTGCAAAGAAAACAGACAGACAAGCAGTCAGAGTGACTAATACTGAGATTTCTAACATTATTTTCTCAGTAACTACCAAATTTGTTGACTCTTATGGCTTTAAAATTGATATGACCCGACTACGTCATCCATTAATTTTACCAATCATCACTCACATCATCAGCCACTTATTGAGGGAAGGTCACTTTCTCTCATCGTGGGAAACTGCACACGCCATACTTTACCAACAATTTTACTACCAGCCCGTCTCATTTCTAGCGATTATTTCTAAAGTTACTGAAGGTGCAGTACAAAACCTACTCACTACCTGGCTCTATAACAATCCCCGCCGTGATCCTTTTCAGTTAGATTTCAAAACTTACTTAAACGTACTTCTACAGTCTTAGTCAAAGTCAAAAAGAGTAGCATAAGTCGTGCTATAAATAATAAAAATTCACATTACTTCACATTAGATGCTCGTTTACCTCTGTTGACTTGTTTGCGTTTACTCTTTATATCTTAATGGCCAAACTATTTTTATTCAATTTAAAGTATTCAACAGTGTTAATATTGCTTTAAGGTTATTTAAATAGCACATCAAATTGCTGGAATCAATTCGGATATCATCTCAAATTTGGCGTACCACAAGGAGGCGTCTTAAATCCTGTATTATTAACTATTTTTTTATCAATAACAAGCAATCTAAAATGTCACTACCATTTCTTCCAGGTGACCTTCAGCCTTATGTTCACTTCACATTAAAAGTCAGCGCTGTTAAACCGACGATCGATGATCTCAGTTTTTATCACAAAGCTTCCCACGGAACATAGTCTCCCTGTAAAACCGTTTCAGGCAATTTTTGCGAATCCTATCTACAATGCATTAACAAATTGAACGCTCACATCA